>CATIWR010421418.1:0-24136 GCA_949677035.1 Omphalea diandra | reverse complement strand
CGGTTCCATCCAACAGATGAGGAATTAGTGGGATATTACCTCCACAGAAAAGTTCAGGGTCTTGAAATCGAGCTGGAAGTGATTCCAGTCATCGAGCTGTACAAATTTGATCCATGGGAGTTGCCAGGTAATCCTCTAAACGATATATTCTTTTTTCTACTTAAAAGACAGTTTAAAGACTGCAAAATTTATACGAATTTCTCACATCGATTCCTATTTATTTATGAAGCTACTTTTGATGTTGGTGGTCTGAGTATGGTTTTGTAGTATACCGTTGAAGTTTGTAACCAAGCTTAATTATATTGTGAACACAGAATTCTTTTACTATTGGAAAGCACTTTTTTGTTTGTTTTGTTTTTGTTCTTTCTCCTTTATGGACTATGCTTTTTGTAAGAATACTTTGATCAGTGGGAGATTTTTTGTGTTTTTTTTTTTGCCATATAAAGCCATTTTAACAACAATTCAATTTCCATTTGGTAGGAATTTTATTATTTATTTCTCTTCCCATATATTTCCATTCGTTTGGAAGCTTGAAAAATTCTGAACTCCAACCTGTGAATCTGAAGAGAAATCATTCCTTCCAAAACGAGACATGGAATGGTTCTTCTTTTGTCCCAGGGATCGGAAGTACCGTAATGGTTCCAGAACTAATAGAGCCACTAAAGCTGGCTATTGGAAGGCTACTGGTAAAGACAGGAAAGTAGTCTGTCAATCTGCTGTGACTGGGTACAGAAAGACTCTTGTTTTCTATCGCGGACGAGCTCCTTTGGGGGATAGGACTGACTGGGTGATGCATGAGTATCGTCTCGGCGATGATATTCCTCAAGGACCATCAAATTTTCAGGTATATTTAAACAATTTCAGAACATAGGTCAGTCACAGACGAGGCCTTTTCGCAAGTGACATGAAAATTCTTTCTGTAGGGTGCCTTTGCTTTATGTCGTGTTGTTAAAAAGAACGACCAAGGGTACAAGACAAATGATTCACATGGAGAGCGTAAATCCAAGACCATTGGTAGTAGCACAAGCAATGGAGATTTTACCTCAACAGCTCTGTCTCATGATCACTTGAGTGTCTCCTGTGACATCTCTTGTCAGGCAAGTTACTTGCATACTGAGAGTCGTTACTCAAGCCCTGTTGCTTCTCCTTATCAAGTCACACCAGTGGCTGAATTTGAGCACCCTCCAGGGGAGAGCAATCCTTCCAGCCTTTGGGTCTCACCTGATCTAATTCTTGATTCTTTAAAGGTATAAGCATTGGGGGAAAAGATGAATCTTGTATCGACTGTTGCTATAACTGAAGATTTATTTATCACATTTTTGGTTGTTTTTTTTTCTTTTTTTTTTTATTGCAGGATTACCCACAAGTAACTGGATGCTTTCCACAATACGAGTACCCAAGCTCAATGGAGCCATCGCAACCATACGAACATAGAGAGTTCTCGTCAAGTTCATCATACTCGAATTTTATTGGAGAAATTGAACCTGCTGGTGATCTCAGTCGTATTGGGTACATGTCGCCTTATTCACGACAGGGAAACTACCTGGGTTTTGGTGGAAATGAGGATTTTCCTTATGAAGGTTAAATGACCAGAAAAGTTCATTAAGAAACAGAGAAGAAAGTAAAGATCATTTTAGCTCCCTTTTCCAATGCAGCGAGTGAACCTGGGGATGAACCTCCAATTTGCTGGCAAGCAAGTGGAGATGGAAATTTAGGGGAATTGGGCGGTCTATGGTCTCAAGAAGACAATATGGTGATTGTGATTTAGGGGACTATCATCTCTACGAAAATGATCTCCAAGACAAGCGCTGCATGCTTAAACTCTTTCCTCATGCATTGGGTTTGGTGATAGGTACCCTGTGTTGTGTTGGGCACTAGAATTGGTTCATGCTGTTAGGTTCCATCTCTCTGGTGGTAATCACTTTTATAGATTGCATCAGGAGTTGGTTAAATTTCCGTTTGAACTGTCTCTGCAAAATAAGCTTCTTGCATGTTGAAGCTGCTTTCTAATTGATGTGTGTTGTGAGCACTTAAATCCGAAGTTTCTTGCTAGCATATATGAACATTTTCCTGAATGTTGCCAGAATAGCTACAAATTGACGAGCAGAAAAAAAGCCGTTAGTCAACTTTGTGATCTGTCATTGATATAATTCTGCCATGAACTCAGATACTCTGGAAACAGATACAAGGCAAGAATACACAAATTTACAACACATAGGCGGATGGAATGGAAGAAATAATTCATATAGCTGACTTTTGCTTGTAGGATAACTTGTTACAACGGTTATGAATTATGGTTAAAGTTTTATCATAGTTACTAGATGTAGATTTCAATTAATTAAATCACTTAAATATGATTATTATTCTAGTTAATATAATTTGAGATCTCAAAATTGCTCGAGATCCATTAATGTAATCTTAAAATCTTAAATATGATTGTGTTTCAATTTTCATATAATTATGAAAATCGACTAATGAAAATTGTTTCTAGCAATCTAATGATCTAAGATCTTAATTTGATTCAATTATATTAATTAAAATAATAATAATATTTATGTGACTAATTGAACAAAAACGATATTTAGTGACTAAAATAAAATTTTGATTATAATTGGATAACTATTGAAATAAATTACCCTTTGCTGGTTTAATTTTAAGTTTAGTTGGATCAAGACCATCAAATAAGGCTGTGTTTGATAAAACCAAATCAAAACTGTAATAACACATATTTTGCACTTCATTCTTGATTACTTTATTTAGTTATTAATGTTAGTTATATTATTTAGTATAATGTATCTAATATATTGCTTATTTTTAATTCTCACTGTTATTCTTATAACATTCATTACATCACTTTCATCTAGTCGATAATTCTCAAACACCACCATTACCGTATCGCCATATTAGGCTACCATCATCACGGTTCTATCTTTGATCACCATCATCAAAATTGATATCTTGACCACCATTATAATCATCATTCAGCTGTTATTGCAATCAAAATTGATATTTCAATTATCATCATCGTCGCCATTTAATTGTTATTGTCATCTATTACTACTGTCAAAATCATCATCATTTTATAATTATTAATTTATATAAACAAAATATGAAAATAAAAATTGTGATTTCATTACATTAATTATATTTTGAAATGAAACATACAATGTAATAATCATTATATTAAATTATATTATATTTTTCGTTTCATTATATATTAATGATTATTTAAATTAAATTAAATTAAATTATATTTTTGGTTTCATTAGATATTTAATTTACATTACAAGTGATTACGTAATCATTTAAAATTCTACTACAATAACATAAGAAGAAGATCTGTAAATTGTGGGACGGGCATGATACAAAGACAGGATTACATCAGCTTCAACTTTCATATGCCCCAGTTGACTTCTGTGTTTTCAAATTTTCATGGACCTTCGGAAAGCAATGTTCCCTGTAGATTTAAAGGTTATGCGAAATATAACACAAGCCAGTCCATTAGGAAAAATTGCCTTTAGAAATACCCTTTCAACTGTTGGTTGGCTTTGTGTTCACTTGGTGTGATCGATCACTTTGGATTTTAGTACAAGTTCAATAAAGCAAATTTCAGCTATCTATTGAAGATTGTTTAGTTCTATGATGATTGAAGGGTGAACATCATTTTAAGATGGCTTTATAAATATATGTGAATGATTACAAAAATAGATACCAAAGCTAAATGCCATCGGCAATTTGTGGCTCCTACTACTCATATTTCAAAGAGAATATACTACCATTAACCGAAAATAGTTTGTCCGATATGATGGTTATAAGATAAGGTACAATCTAAGATCAACTTCAACTTGAAATTGTCTAAAAATAGAGGTGAGAAGTTCAAATCTGAAAATGTTCAATCCCCCTCCCAAATAGTTTTTATTTAAAAAAGAAAGGGAAAAAAGATTCAAAAAAGAAGTAAAATCACCTATTTTTCACTTTCTAAGTTCACAAGAAATTTTTTAATCTAGCTTTAAATTCTCTCTCTCTCACACAAACACAACACACACCCATGTAATAACAGGGATCAACTAATTAATATAAATATATACTTTATTTTACAATGCTAGTAAGGATAACATCTCGCTATATCAATAGCGTCATTGCATCTAAGAGTCTACATGACTTTTTTTTAAAAAAATTTCAACATATAATTTTCACATTTACACAATTTTCACATGTGTTCATAAACTATATTTTTTGAATTAATTTCTATATTTATATTCATTCACTTTCTATATTTCGATTTTTAATTCCAAACATCCAAACACGATTATAATAAAAATACCAAATTGCATTTGACTCTAAATTTTTAAATATATAATGATGGATATACTGACCTGAGGACCATTCTTGGCGATTGAGCTTCATAATTTTGCTCGGTTCTAAATATGACAATTCAAAATATTAAAAGACTTGGTGTTGACCCATTATGTTAGCTATGCACCTAAACCTAATAGAATCCACCAAAGACCTATAAAGCAAGAGATTGTGGGAAATGGGAGCATATTCCTTCAAGCAAGTACCTTCAACTATCTCTTCAACACCTATAAATTAGAGTTCATAAGGCCATTGAGAGGTTAGATTCTAAATATTTTCACTTAAACCAAGTACTTTCCATACCTTATTCACCAATTGACTTATGATTTTAGCATTAGAGTATTCTTCCTAGGCCAACACACGAGACACTTTAACCCATTTATTCCCTCTTACAGGTTCACACTTTGGATCTCTTATTGGTTAAGTTTATCATTTGATGTGTTAAGCGTGGAAATAAGTTGTCCTAGTAGTGAGCAGTCTTGTATCCTAGTAGCCTATTGATTGCCCTAATGCAAGTAAAGGGAATAATCTTGATTTCCACCTGTCACCACTTAAGCTCCATTTTGACTTAAAGCTCAGAACCACCTCATTTTTTCCTTGACAAAAATCTAAACTTTCAACCAAAAAAATTCTAAAAAGTGGCCCCTTGCTCAACATTACCCAATCCATGTTACTAACACTTAACAGTTGCCTCTACCAAACCTCTAAACCCTACTGTTAGCCAACCATCTAGTAGAAGTCAATGATCCTCAAACTGCATATGTGTTGGCAGTAGCTTTTGATGAATTCAACAATGCCCTAAGGGATGTTAAGGATAATACTTTTGCTACCCAATTAAGTAACAATCAATCTCAACCTTTGCCACATAGCTTTATACTATACCCCTATAATACAAAAAGCCAAATCAATCAAGCACCCTCACCTTAACTATACTAGCTCAAGCTCGTTCACCTCTTGATGATGTTAGGGAATCCTCAAGGATGTTATATAGATAAGGAAACCATTAACTAAAAAAGTAGTTGCTACGATAGCTCTTGTGAAGATAGAAGAAAAAAAGGATAAGACTTTGATGTCTTTAAAGCATCACCTTTGTCTTAGGGATAATTAGAGGAGGAGTTACTTAAAAAATTTAAAGCACTAATAATAGAGTCTTATAATGGTATTACCACTCCAAAAAGTCACCTATATAGGTTTTGAGCTAATGTGTAGCTCCATAAGTATAGCAATGCAGCCTTTTATCGAGCATTTTTTATTACCCTATCAAATATGGAATAGACTCGGTGTGATGACCTGCTTGAAGGCTCTTTTACTACTTTCAATTAGCTAGTAAATCTTTTACAAACAACATTCATCACCAATATCCCCATAAAAAAAAAAAACTTCTTCAAATATGTTCTAGGTAGTTCATCTAGAGGGAGAAACTTTGGCCTACTATGTTGAAAAGTTTAACTAAGTTATAATGAAGATTGAGAATCTTAGTATTGACATAACAATTATAGTTATGTTGAACAACTAAAAGTCAATATCTATATTCAATTCATTCAGCTGGGAATGACTTAATGATTTCAAAGGTTTAATGAAGAGAGCTAGTACTTATATTACCCATGAAGAGAACATCTAAGCTTACTAGGCAAGGTAAAAGAAAAAAAAAAGGACTAAAAATGATAAAAGACAAGAAAGACATGTCAATTCATACCGATTGAGTTAAGGAATGCCACCCCTATTTATGCCTTTAAATTCATCTAAAGTAGAGATTTTGATTCGGATCTAATGAAATAAGAAGCCTATTTTGCACTCAAGGTAGCTATTTGAAGAGGCATATAAAGATAAGAGAAAATATGGTTAGTTCCATAAGGATATTGGTCACAATATTAAAGACTATAGTTAGTTAAAGTTTGAGATTAAATGTTTGATACAAAGAGGAGCCCTAAAAAGGTTCATTAAGAAAAAATAATTCAAATGTATTTAAAGGTAGAGAAAGGAGAAAGGACCAAACTAAGGATGAAAAGACCAATAAGTAGTAGGCTATTAGGAGGCATTCGAAGGTCCTTAATAGATTAGCCAGTAGAAGTTAAAAAGGGACAAGTCTACCTAGAGAAAGACAAAAACAAGAGAAGTATATTCAATTATGGATAGAAATCTACCTTGAGATATATATATTTTTACCAATGTCTTCCTCCCCATCTAATAGGAAGCTATTAATAGGCCCACATAGTAATGTCTTAATGGTTTCTAGTATCATCGAAAATTTTTAGACTAAGAGGTTATTAGTTGACTATGGTAGGGTAGTCAATCTCATAATGATGAGGGTGTATAGGGCTCTTAAATAAGACATTAGTCAACTTCACTCTATAATAGTAAAAATCAGATTGACATTGTTAGCACAATAGACTTACTTATAGAGATATGAGATAAGGATTCGATGAAAGACTTACAATAGAGTTTATGGTCATTATTTTTTTTCTTGCTTATAATAGCATTATAGGCTGACCAATGTTGTATGATACTACTACCAATACCAACATTAAATATTTGATGATAAAGATGTCCATAGATGGAGGAGTTATTGTAGTGAAAGGTGGTCAAAAGGTGGCAAGGGAAGCTTACCTCATGGTACTCAAATAGGCTACATAAGTAATAACTATTAAGACAACTAGTATGTCAGATGAGGAGAAAGTTATTAAACTTAAGTATATAAATGAAGTTGAAGGATGGATTATTAAGGAAGGCAAAACATTAAAAAAAGGGAAAAGACTTGACCGAGCCAGTTAAGTAGTTTATTTGTTAGACTTTTTTGAGTAAATGTTTATGTATTAACATCACGATTAAAAGAAATGCCTAGTATTAATCCTAGTGTTATATCACATAAGCTAAATGTTAGCCTAAATCACAAGCCTATGAAATAGAAAAAATGGCATCATGCTTCTATAAAGTAAGTATCTATAACATAAGAGGTTAAACATCACTCAAATTTGACTTTTTTATAGAGGTTAAGTATTTAGAATGGTTGGCAAATGTTGTTATGTTCAGGATAACAAATGGTCAGTGAAGGCACTATGTTGACTTCACTAATTCAAATAAAGCTTGCCCTAAGGATAGCTATCCATTACCAAACATAGATAAGCTCATTAATACTACACTTGGCATAATTTTATAGACGCTCTAGTAGGTATCACTAAATCAAAATGTTTATGTGGGATGAGTAGAAAACAAGTTTCATGATTAATCATATGAGTTATTATTATCTAGTTGTGCCTTTTAGGCTTAAAAATATGAAGGCAACATACTAAAGACTTGTCAAAAAAATATTCAAAGATCATATAGGCAACATAGTGGAAGTGTATATAGACAACATGATTATGAAAAATAAGAGGGCAAAGGACCATGCTAGAGACCTAACTAGGGTGTTTAAGATATTTCATCACTATGTGATAAAGCTATATCTTGAGAAGTGTGTTTTTAGTGTTCAAACAAAGAAATTCCTTGGCTTTATTATTTCCTAGAGAAGAATCAAGGAAAACATATAAAAGATCCAAGTAGTGTTGATATAAAGCTTCTCACATTAGTTAATGAATTTTAAAGACTTAATGGATGAATAAGAACTATTAGTTGTTTCATCTCATGTTTAGCTAAGAGGTATGTGCATTTCTTCTATACTCTTCAAAATTTGAAGAACATTTAATGGAAACCTGATTGTCAGTCGCATTTGAGGATTTCGAATCTTTTCTCAGCTCGCCTCAACTCCTAAGCTGATATGTAAAAGGGGAAAGATTATACATATATGTGTTTATTACAAGTAAGGCCATTAGGATTGTATTAATTAGAGAAGAATTAAAAGAGCAATTTCATGTCTATTATGTCAACTGAGTATTGGAAAAGGCTATAATGTGATATCTAAAGGTTGAGAAGTTAATTCTTATGAACTTAGTTTCCTTAGTTAAGCTCAAACATGATTTCTTGGCTTATATAGTTATAGTGAGGACCAATTAGCAACTTAAAAAGGTCTTATAAAATGCAGAGTTGGTAGGGCTAACTTACAATCGACTTTGAAAATTTTTCATATAATTTGAACCTTGCAAGACACTAAAAGCCTAAGTTCTTGACAAATTTTGTCACTAAGTTGGCTCTTAAGTAACATTTGAAAATTGTTCATAAAGTAGATAGGTGGTGCCCATATGTTAATGGAGATCAAAATGGGTGTGGAGTAGAGGTAGGTGTGGTCCTCCTCAGCCCTAATGAAATAAAAGTATAATAAGGCCAAAAGCTATAATTGAACCTAACTAACAATATTGTTGAGTATGAGGCTTTAATTATAGGACTAGCATTAGCCTTAAAAGTAAAAGTAGAGAAGCTCCAGATATTCAGTGATTCATGGCCAATTATCAACCAACTTTAAGGGCACTTTAATGAAAGAGGCCTCTATGTGAAAATATCTAACCAAGGTCAATAATATGCTTTAGTAACTTTAAGGAAAAAAAAAAGAAGAGAATTTGGACAGTTAAACTTGATCCCAAGGAGAGATAATGAGGAAGCTAACTTCCAAGCAAAGTATATGCAACCTCTAAGTAATCCAATGAAGTGGAAGTCTTTCCTTAGAAAGTCTGATTCAATCTAATTATAAATAAAGTGAGGTCATGATGGTTGAGTTGATTAATTACTAAATGACCCCATCGTTAAGATATCTAAGAGATTACACCCTTGAACCCAACTAAATTAAAAAGTTACTCAATAAGGTAATTGATCTTGTTAGAAGAGATGGGATTTTGTATAAAAGATCTATATCTCAATAATAGAGGAAATGTGTAGATGATAAAAAAAAGGAGACTTATTCTAAGAGAATTGTATGAAATAATTTGTAGAGTTCATGAAGTGAGCTAATTCTTAGTTAAGAAAATAGAGTTATTCAGCTAATTATAATAATGAAGAGACATGTCAAACTATTGGTCAAAAAGTGTCAAATTCACAATCAAATTCCTAGAGTGCCTATTGGTAATGAAAGCCCTATTGGTTCTACCTAGCCTTTCACCCAATGGGGATTGATATTTTGGGACTTTTCCCCCATCTTCAAGTTAAAAGAAATTCTTACTTATTGCTATTGATTATTTCTCTAAGTGGGTTAAGGCTAAGCCCTTAGCCATAACTATATTTGCTAAAGTAGTGAATTTGTTAGAAAATTCATCACATTTTAATTTGGTATTCCCAAAGTGATCATATAATAATGATAAATAGTTTAGTAGCTTAAAGTTTCAAGGCATGTGTTCAAATTTCAACATAGATCTAAGGTTCTCCTTAGTTGCTCACCTTTAAACCAATGATATGATTGAAGTAACAAATTGTAAAATTCTTTAGGGCTTAAGGAAAAAGTTGGATGGCAAGAAAGGCCTATGGGTAAAAGAGCTTTATAATGTGTTATGCTCCTATCAACCACCCCCCAAAACATCAACAATGGAGACCCACTTTTCCTTTATATATATGTTAGAAGTTATCATCCTAATGGAAATTGTTGCTCTAAGTTGTAGAGTTATCCATTATAATGAGACAATAAATGGTATGAAGCTAAATATCCTTTTATATCTTTTAAAATTAAAAAAGATAAGGGGCTTTTATTAAAATTGAGGCATAACAACAAGTGGCTTAGTACTTCAACTACTAAATAAAACCTCAATGTTTCTCTAAGGGAGATATGGCCTTAAGGAAAGTTGAAGCAGGCAAAGGGTCAGTTGGAATGGGGAAACTTAAGTTAAACTGGGAAGATCTATTCTAAGTGTAAAGGCTGTAAAAAGCTCCTACAAACTGAAAACTCTATATGGGAAACTAATTTTGAGTTCTTAAAATGTTGAAAAGCTTGAAGCTATTCCATTAGCTTCTTTAAAACATAACAGTTATTCGTACATAAATGATGCTTTTCCAACTCATCCTTTATAAGCTGATTTAAAGCTTTATCTATTATAATAAATAATTTTCAAAAAACTAATGAGTAATTTCCCTAATACTTGTTATAATGTACCAACACTAATCTCGTCATAAGTAAGAGAAGCATAATATATACATCTATATGTGCCTCAAAAGCTTAAGGAATACAATATAAATGCTTTGTATGCCTCATAAGCACAAAGTGATATTTATGGGCATTATGCCTTTTCTAAGATTGTTAAGTCACAATTATGATAAGTTAACCCATTACAATAAAAGTTAAATAAGTAAGCAATTATAATAATTGTTAAAATAAAAGTATAATACTAAAGAAAAATACATTATAATTTTTCATTAATAAAAAAAGTATAACCTAAACCAAAAGATTTACATTCAAAGAATCGTCAGCTACTTGATCAACATTAATGTCTACTTCATACCAAAAAAAGAAATTAGTCTTAAGATACTACTTTATAAATTCATCCTTGGCTATTGTGCAAAATTTCACTAAGGCCTTGGTAAGAATGTTCATAGTAGAGCTTAGAGCTATTTCTTTCTTGGCTTACTAATCCTTCACATTTTTTTAAGGAAGAAATTTATGTTATACATTTTTAAGCGTACTTATTCAGATGCTAGTTCTTCTCTGCTAAAGTTTTATTCTCTTACTTGAACTCAACCATCTATAATCCTTGTTCCCTTTATTGGCTAGCTTCTTATAATATTTTTTTTTTCATCAAGGAGAGAATCTTCTTCCCTTCTTGAAAATAATTTATAAACCTTATTATACAAGGACTTTATTTTTTTATTTTCCTTATGCACCTTCATTTTTTGGTGTGCAAGGACAATATGATCAATAATGGTTTACGTTAGAAGAAAAGAAAGATGTGTCAATTATACTAAGGTAAAATCCTTTAACTAAGTGAAAGTTTATAAATAACACATATAATGAGAAGGTAGTTGGCTACCTTCTCGATCAACCTAGTATCGTTGACCTTTTTGAAGTTTTGTTCCTCCCTAAGGAGCAAATAGGCTTGAAAATGAGTCCTCACCATGTTAAGACTGAGATTTATGCATTTATCCTAATATTTCTCAGCTAGAAATTTCTTAGGGTTTAGACAATCATCAATATTCAAATTCTCAATCGAGAAGCCCTCAGCTCGAGCCCTTATTTAGGATAGGGAGTTACTTCAAATGAGTTAGATGATCTCTCTCCTTATTTTCTCTTTCTATTAGGCTGCATGTTTGCCCTCTTAGCCTCATCTGGTGCAGAGCCCATAGGTTGAGCCTATGGTTTTTTTGCTCCACTTAACTCTTATGGAGTAGCAGTTTTCTCGTACCTTAGCCTTTTGTTGTGTTGAGGTCCAATAGTGGTGTTTTTCTTTTTTCCTACAACAACAATAACAATTTTCCAGTCCATCACTACAAAAGAAAAAAAGGGGATTAACAAAGTCAATCAACTAATAAGTTATAGTATAATAAAAATGATTAATACTCAAATATTTGTTTGTTAACAACATCTCTTTAATAATTTCAAAATAGCATAACTCAACATCCCAACCACTACTTGTAAGCAAAATTGCTACCACTTTATCCTTGATTAAGATGTTAATCTCGAACAACTTTTATTCACTAGTTGTCCACCCGGTTGGGAAGTTAAACACCTTATCTAATCTAATAATAATGAACCTTAATTTAAATCTCGTCATTGAATAAGCTACCCTCGTGCACATCTTGAGTTTGATTCTAGCGCTAAGGATCCAATCATCCATTCCCTTCAAATGTGATAGATTTGAAATTGCCCATATGATTTCTACATTGATGAGTTATTTATGATAATACGTTAACAAATATAAGGAAATAAGTATTTGCCATCTATTTGATGCTAGTAAGGATAAAATCATATTAAATGAGTAAAATACCTTAGGATAAGCACTAAAATTTGGGTCCTTACAATGCAAGCCTAATGATGAGAAACTACTTGCATTATTTTCCAAAGAACAGGGGGAACAATGTTTAAGAATGTGGCAAAAACTTAGGATAAGCTAAATCAAACCCATCTTCCATTCAACCAAATCTTGAGAGCATTTAGGGGAGTAGAATTGATGTTTATACAACCACCTTAGTTGGTTGTACAACCAACTAAAGAGGGTTGTATAGATATCTCACTAAAGTCTAACAACAAGAAGCTTTTAAAATACTGAGTCAATAAGCCTAAAAAAGTTGTATAGCTAACCCAAAGTTTGAACAAATAATACCAAGGCTATATAGACAACTTTTAAACTTTAATCTCTAAAATTTTCCTTACAACAAGTGTGAGAAAAGGTGGAATTAGGGGTGTAATCGGTATACTGCGGCTAGCAAAACTGCCACTTTTTACAATACCGCATAATATCAATACCGTAGAAATATACTACCGATATCGTTAAAGATGAAAACCGTAAAAATCAATACCATCAATATTATGTGGTATTGGCGGTATCCGATACTGATACCAAAATTACAATATGTTTTTTTAAATCAATACAAATAATGATTTTCAAATCAATACAAACAATAAATATTACAAACAATAAATAAAACTTCATAATTCAAGTAACAACATAATATTACAAACAAAGTTTTGTTAATAAAACAAATACATTCATCTAAATAAATAAAGTTCAATTCTAAAAAACAAAAACAAATTTCAATCTAAACACATTTTTGTTACTAACGGTAAAATTTTCAAAAAATCGAAATCGATATTGATACCACCAAAATTTGAATTTTAATACCGAGAATTTTAGGTATCGATTGGTATCGATATTTATCGGCATTAATAGTGCAGTTTTAGCAGTATGTCATTTAGATACCATGAAACTTTCACCCCTAGGTAGAATAAGGTACAATCTAAGCCATTAAGCATAGCTGCACCCATATCCCTCTATAATTACCTCTTCCATTAAAAAGAGAGGGGAAGGCTCATTAAACTTAACCAAACTCTGCTAAAATTAACTCTAAAACTCTAAGAAAACTCTACCCAAACAGAAATCACAAAGACTCATACACTCACCTAAAGGATTCAAGGTAATATAAAATTTTCTCTATTTATAGTATTATGTGCCTCTGCATTTGGAGTCAGATATCAAAATCAAAGTGCCTCTGAGGCAAAAGATAACATCTAACGTATCAAAGGAATCTTTCCCCATCTCTCATATTTTCTCTTATCTTCTTCTTTTTGTTTTTCAATTTTTGGTCACAATAGTCTCAATGGGCTATAAAAATAGATAATTGTCTATATACACCACTAAAAGGGTTGCACAAACCATAATATGGTATGTATAGGCTCTACTATCTCTCACAACACTATTCATAGTAGTCCTTGTGAGCTTGATTTTGAGTGATTTTTTTTTTACCTCTTTTCTAGTTTTGTGAGCCTTCTATAGTAAGAATAAAGTAGGTTATAAGGACCTATGATCCTTATTTATCATTCTTAAGGCTAACCACCAAAGATGCTCAATTTAGTCTATATAAGTTGCCTTCTTTATGCCTTATTTGCCTTGTTCTTTTTACTTTTTGAGTATGGGTGAGCATGAAAGAGGGAGGCTTGTAACCCTTGTGACCTTTAGATTCACCCTTGTTATATGAATTATTATAGTGTTTCATCTACCCCTTTTTACAATTTCCTTTGTTCAATACCTTTGGAAGAGTCCAAGCTAGCCTCTACTTAACTTCTTTGGCTCTGTCCTTCTTTTTGTTGGGCTTAGTGACTAATTTATGGTCAATGAGAGGGGATAAGCATTCCAAAGATCCCTTTTTGCTTCGTTTTTTTATGTTGTCTTTAGTTTGTTTTTGTCTTTTTGGTGTTTTGTTAGTTCTTTTAGTCTTCCTAACATGCTAGCCTCAACCATGACTAGTAGTGCTCTTTGTTTTGCCCTAGACATTTCCAATCTTTTTGAAGAACATAGGGTGGATCTTAGGATCCCATGATCCCACATTATGGCTTTCATATTCTATTTTAGTGTTATTTGGTCTCCATTTGCATATTCATCATGTTATATCTTCTTTATTAATGTTATTGCATAATATTATCATGTGTTATGCCTTGTTCTTTTTTATATATATTAATAGTGAATATGTATAGTAAAATAGGCCCCTTAATTAACCCTTAATATGGTGAATAACATGGAGAATTATGGACTAAATGTATTAGGACCTTAAGTTGTAAAGGTGAGGTATGCTCCTCCTTTAGTTGCTTATTTCTAGTAGACTTAGGGGTTGTTTTCTTCATATTTGACCTATATTTTAAAGATAAATGTGTGATTCTTTTTACAGGTTAGAATAGCTAACTAATCATATTTTGCATTTATTTAAGTCATGTGGATGATAATCCTTTTCATGACTATACATGTATCCCCCATTCCTATTATAGATGCTTGTAAATAATTAGATGTTATGAATGGTTAATAATGCACTAAATAAATGTAGAGCTGTATAATGTGGAATAATTTATCAATAAGGCTAAAATTATAATTGTGAATAAAAAATATTTGAAGGCTAGATCCCAAAATCCAAGCAGTTTAGGGGTGCCTAACTTCTTTTCCATGTTGTACCTAATTTCTAAACTCGATCTCTGATAGGGTTAAAGATATATTGGGCCTTCTAGATTGATTTATTAGGCTTATAATTCATTTTACCTAAAATTTTATCCCAACCAAAGTTGAGTGACATCTCCAATTGAATTTTATGGGTGGTACCAAAGTATTACCTTATATTGATCCCTTCGTTGGCCATTTGATTTTAACTAGGCCTTCTACTCATCGCAAAGCCTCCTAAGGATCCTTAATAGTCCAAACATATGCCATACAATGGAGTTGTACTAATAAATGACCCCCCCCCCCCCCAGTCCTGTCTACCCTTTGATAGTCGATAAAAAGTTAGGAGTTACAAGCAAAATTTCACTCATTCAAGCGCAAGCATGAAATTAAGGCACTCACATTTAGCTAGGGAGTTTAGCATCATAAGTCATAAAGTCGACCTTTTAAATTCTCCTTGTACATCATGATCGTATTATTGCCTAATTTGGTTGTGGCTTATATACTCTCACTGGGTACTTTTAGTGAGTATTCCTTAGGAATGTTATATAGTTCCCCAATTTGAGCCCAATCATCCAAGTTGATGGTTGGTGATTAGTTTGGAACCTTAGGATTCACACTCTTCAAGTGATGTAAAAGGAACAATAAAGAGACAATGAAGTCTCATGACATCATTAGAGGAAAACATGTAGAAAAAGGGAGAGATGAGAGGATGATATGAATGTAATTAAATATGGAATTTTTCTACTTACAGTTCCTATGAGAATCCTAAGACATGCGAGCTAGAATTCTTTAACTAATTGGTGTTTACCTCTAGTGAAATGGGGGGAAAAAAAGTGTATAGGGGGTAGCAATGAGCTAGTTTTGCTTCATTTTTCCAAAGTTACAAAGTGGCTTAGGAAAAATGAAAAGTGTATAAGGGGTAGCAATGAGCTAGTTTTGCATCGTTTTTCTATAGTTACAAGAGATAAAACAATGAGAACTCAATACGAAATAATAGGAAGAAAAAGTAAAGGAAAAAGATACCTACAAATGCAAAGGGGATGACAAGGAAATGGCATTCTAGATCTTCTTCTATCACTCGCCACCATCATAATGGGAAAAATGGACTAACAAATGTAATCCATCCCTCAAGCCTCACAATAATGATTACTTTCATTTTGAAATCGAATTGACAAGACAAGTCTCATAGTCAAAGCTATACGTATCAACAATACAATAGTATGATAATTGACCTCTTGATTGAAAAGTTCAAATAGGTTAAAGCCTTGCCATTTCCTTGACTTGCAAACTTGTGGAGAGCTTGATGAATATGTTGAATCAAGGACTATGCTTAGTGGCTAAACTTCAGAATTTATGTTGCTTGATACCAAGTATGGGGGCCTAAAATATTGAAATCCTTGGTGTCGATCCATTTTGTTAGCATCCAAACTGAGTAGAATGTATTAAGAACCTAATCGAAGATCATAACAACGTGAGCTGACACATTCCTTTAGGTGGTTACCATCATCTCTCTCTCTCTCACTCTCTCCCTCTCTCTCTCTCTCTCTCTCTCTCTCTCTCTCTCTTTTCCACTTCTCATTTTTTAATATTTGTACAAATTGAAAAAAAAAATAACATAAGAATATTTTTGTAAAAATAAAATATTTTATTGAATTTTGTACTCAAATTAAAAATTAAATATAACATGTATTTTATTTAAAATAAATTCTATTTTTATTTTATAGTAAATTTCTATTTTTATTTTGTAGTATACTAAATATAAAAATTTATTTATAAATTCATTTTATAAAAAAAATTATTCATAAATAAAATAAATTAAAATTATAATTAAACCAAATGTTGTGTAAATGAGAAGATCCACTGAACGTCTTACCCTCAACTGAAGTTTGCAAAATGTTCTATATGACTCCATTTATTTTCAGTAAGAAACTTGACAATGAGGAAACAACAACACTACTTTAAGAATGCTTTCCTAAAAAGGCTTTATTATATGTTAAATCTTTTCATGCTGCCCCAACCCATATTATCTGAAAACAAATTCTACAGCCACTCCTCTATTCTGCACGTTGCCCTCTTTCCTTTTTCTTCTTTCCCTTACCAGGTAAGCATATAATTTGGATATTGTAGTTCAATGAATCTCCCATGATAACAATTCTCCACTTAGCAAAATGAAGCACAAAAGAATTGCATAATTTAAGATTAAAAAAAAAGTGGATATTAAATTGCTAAGATTAAAATAAAGTAATATAATAGCCATACACTATACACTATAAGATAAACACTCTATTATTTTAAATTCTAAGTTCAATGAATTAAAATATAGAGATGCTCTAGTGGCCATGGGCACACCAAAAAAAAAAAAAAAACAAAAAAAGGCTATTATATTCTCCCTTTTTGGGAACACATCAAAGGAAAATTTCCTTACCATCAGCTCGTTTAGCATATGGCAACCCCAATCTAGACTTGGCTTGCCTCAAGTCACCAATTCCTGAATTTGATCAGGGCCAATGAACCCGCCCATGACAGGTTAGTGGAGGCCCAATTAGTAGCCCGTCAACTTCGAAACTGAGGCCCACCCTTAGCATAATCAAAAGCGCTACCCCACTTCCACCAACTTTGGGTAAAATAATAGGGTAAATTGAGTCTTTGCTTGTCCAATAGAAGAGAAATGCATCAAATGCATCGTAGAAATCATCTGTGCTTCTGTAGCCTTCAGGATTAAATGCACCAAACTTGAAGGACTTGTATCACACATGGCCCTTTGAAGTCACAACAGTTGTGGAAGTTTGTGGCACTAAATCTATCAATGGTGGCTTCATAACTGCACTTGAGCTCTCTGCCTGCTCATAAAAGAGATTTATGTATTTTTTATTTATTATTTAAATTTTTATCTTTTTGATTACCAAGCAATAATTTTATCTATTAAACTGCTAGATTACTCTAAATGATTAAAATATTACTTATTTTTTATCTTTT
Organism: Omphalea diandra; assembly: GCA_949677035.1. Taxonomy (NCBI): domain Eukaryota; kingdom Viridiplantae; phylum Streptophyta; class Magnoliopsida; order Malpighiales; family Euphorbiaceae; genus Omphalea; species Omphalea diandra. Next base: position 6,314 of record CATIWR010421418.1, on the reverse strand, counting down.
CAAAATCGAATTAATTAATAAATCAATCAATTAATTGATTTCTAATTTAATTGATTTGATTTAATAATTTTAAAAAATAATTATAAAAATATCATTGAAATAATTTTAAAAATAAAATCATAAAATAAAAATGTAGTTATAATATTTAAAAATAAAAAAAAAATTAAAAATAAGTTTGGATCTAATCAATTAATAAATTGTTCGATTATCAATTTTAATAATTGATGAATCAATTTAGTTCAATTTTTAAAATATTGTTTATTTTTCAATTTTCTTATCTGATAATTTTTTTTAAACTAACACTCAAATATGATAAATATTTCTAAATACATTTGATATGAAATCAGCAAAAGAAAAACATAATAGTTAGATTTCAAAAATTATTTGTCTCAATCCAATGTACAATATTATTAGATAAAACGAGAGCAACATCCTTTGAAATGGACTCTGTAAATGATTTCAATGTAAACAGGAAGGAATATATTTCCGTCATGCCCAATAATTTGTTTGAACCATAAAAGGGTTGCTTGTTGTCCTTTATCTTTTAACTCATTTTATGATGGTGATTTAATGCTTTTAAAATTATCATTGTTGTGGTAGAATATTTTTTACCATTGTCATTGCCAAAAAAACTATATTTGCTTATGAAATTACAATTATTTTGATATTCAAAAATCAAATGAAAAATCTGTGATATATATATATATATATATATATATATATATATATATATATATATATATATATATATATAGGATTAAAGTATTCCATTAGAAAGAGAAAGGGGTATATAACAGTTTCATTTGGAAAGAAATACAAATTCTGCACATTGACAAGGAGACATAAATCAAATTGCTGGCAATTTTCTCAGAAGGAGAGGGAACTTTGCCTCTTAAGAATGTATTGTCAACAAAAGAAGGTGGGAAAGGAAGATCGACGTCATGGTACTTAGGCTGTGGCCTATCATTAGCACTTCTGTTCCCTATATTCCAGCCAAAAAGGCTCTGTGGTCTTTTCCACCCATGGAATATGGTGTTTGAGATGCAACTAGCCATCGTCTACATGTATCTTATCCAAAACCTTAATCGCCAACTTCCTCCTACAAACACAAAATGCAACACGAAATAAATATCTTATCCTTGCAAACCTTATCCTTTATAAATAAAGAAAAACAACTTTAATGAAATATTGGGTACGATATAATCAAATGTAATGTAATGTAATTAAAATTTTAATTACATTACATTTAATTACATGTGCACCAAGAAAAATCCTGGGTTCGAACCCAGCTTGACACTTTTTCATTTTTGGTCCTCTAAAGTGCTTACAGAGAGACAACTTTTAAAATTATTTGTTCTGATCTTGTTCAAATTAGAAGAAACAGTAAATCCAAATGATTTTATTATATGTTATTATATATAAACTTAATGGTGATGATACTAGTGCTCAGGTCTCTTCACTACATTTCCAATCCTAAATGTTTTGTTTCTTACTTTTACAATTGAGCGCTAAATCTTTGTTTTTTTTGTTTTTTCCAATGTACGATAAAGTCTTAGAATTTCAAAATGGTTCATTTTTAGTTCAATTTGTTAATTTAACATCAGACTTGGTCGCCGGTGATAAGGTGCCAGACAGCCAATAGTCACAACGGAAAATATGTTAGAATCTGCCTTTCGTCTATGGAGAGTAAATGCCTCTTGAGAAAAAGGTTTGATACTATGGCATATTTTCGACACTTGACAATAAAATTTTTGCTGTAAAACTAATGACAAGTTGAATGCGTTTTCTCTGATGATACTGTCCTATGACCTAATATGGGAACTAAGAGAAGGTCATTGGCAACGGAACAAAACAACAAGATGCCACACATAAATACTGGTGACTCAACATCGCAATCATGTCATACACTCTTGGTCTAACTGACAAAAGACTCGATTTAAGGACCCTGAAAATCAAGTGACCTCAAAAGTTCATTCCTGCTATTCTTTAACTTACTACTGCAGTAATTCTGGTGTTCGCAAATTAAATAATTTTGCTCCTGCGAATGTACTTTGGGTTATCCAACTATGCTTACCATCACGAATACAAACAAACACTTAACCATGAATATTTTTAAATCAGGGATATAACATTCCAAAACTTTTTTTTTTTTATCATAACATTTCAATTTAATGTAAGGTTAAACAAAATATACAAGTGAACCCTTAAAGGACGCTCAAGTGTTACTAAATGCATCCTCATCGTGCTCCAGTACCAGCAGCATTTTCAAGACAAGTATACAAATATATAAGCATTAGATTATTAAATTAAACTAAATTAAACGAAGCTTGATTTTAATTTACTTACATCCTCATTGTGCTGTTGAGCACCAGCAGTTATTCGAGGGAATTATATATAATATTGCATGTAGTCTCAATGACTAAGGAAATGCAAAATGCATAATATCAAGCATACCAGGCAAAAAAGAAAACTATGGGTAAGACTTTTATTCTTACACAAAATCATTACTACGAACTTGCGCCAAAAACACGGATTCTCTGTTCGATTGCTACCTGGCAACACGGACATGTAGCTTTGCCCTTCTTCCCATAATTGTCACTGCAACTGGCACACATAACTTGATGGGCACATGGAAGAAGGACGATAGAGACTTCATCTTTCATACAAATTATGCATTCCCTATCAAAGTTGGTTCCTTTATCAGATGGATCCTCCAGTTTATCTAATTCATGAATCAGCCTAGCAATTGTTTCTCCTTGTCGCTTTGTCTTCTGAGTCATTCCTACAGGTGAAGTGTTTAATTGATGGTTCAAGTCAGTGGATTCTGCAGATGATTTTAAACGCAAAAGCTCCTGCTCAAGTCTCTGAAGATCATCTTTATGGCGTTGGAAGTCTATCTCAATTTTGAGGCGCAACGCCTCGAGCTTTCTTTTATTAGTTGACTCAGCCACTTCCTTGGAGCGTTGTTCTTCCTCTACCTGGGCCAAAGCTTGCTCTTTCAGCTTGATTTCCTGCCTCCATTTGGCCTGTAATAAAAATATGAGATGGCATAACTGGTTCTTAGTGTAGATTGGCCTGGAATACATGCATATACAGAGTAATAAATGAAAGAATCCCTGAAAAAATGAAAGTTGGTAAAAAACTGGGAACAAAAAAAAAATTTGGAATCAACTACTGCTAATAAATTATTATGAAGTAGAAACATAGGAGACCATGAAAGGAAATTATTGACAGGAGTAGCATAGTGACAAAATATGAAAAAATATAAATTAAAAAAAATCAAGAATGCAAGTTGTTCTGAACAAGGAAAATTTTATTCCAATATCATAATTCAGCTTGCATGTTCAAAATAAATGCTCAAGTTGCAAATTAGTATGTGAAAGTTCTTCATTTAACAGCCTAATATCCAATATGTCAAATATAAATATGTGCATAACATGTCGAATAAATGAGACATAAATCTTTTCATGCATGATAAAAAAATCTGAACAGAAAGAAGAGCACACAAAGAAAAATCCAGGATTGTAATCAAAAGCAAGGTAACCCTGCAGTCAGAGCATGTGCAGTAATCTCAACAGCACTAACCATACATAAGGTGGCACCGAGCTCATTTGCAAAGTTAATCAGTTTCAGAAAATTATATCATTAAATACGATAAAAAAATAATAAACATATTACGATCACAGATGAGAAATAAATTTAGAGCACTTTTTAAGAAGCATGGCACCAGGAATGCTTCCCACTCATTGCAGTTTACACCAACATGAGCCATTAAATCCAATGAACTGAGATTTGAGAATGGTTAATCTCACATTCACATCAAATAGAATCAAGTTTTCTTAGTCTTTCCTCTTCTAAAGTCATAACAAAATCAAATGTTAGGAATATATTCCAAAGACAAGCTTTTGATTTCTAGGATAAAATGTAATGATTTCTAGGATAAAATGTAAAAAAGCTAATTTATTAACTTAGGAAGCAGAAATGGAAATGCTTAACAAGCTTTAGGCAGTCCGTCAGATTCTCTCTGCAAACTGAAATACAAAGCCTTTTTAATTAGCAATCTATGTTGCTCAGACTCAGGTTCAGATATCGAGCATTGGACATTTATCTAGGAATCTGACGTCTGCAATGCTAAAACTCTAGAATTTATGGCATGTTTATTGCAAAAAATCCAGTTTGAATAAAATTGAATCAAGTCTCAATCAATTCATAGTATAACTGTTACTTCCATCATCTTTTTTAAAGGTCATTCATTATTTGTGATGGTCCATTTGGATGGATATTCAAAATGAATAGACATTTGGATTTGATATTAGGTTAATTTTGCACACTTTTTCACTTGAAACACATTCAAATTGTCTCAATCAATTCATAATAGAACTAAGACTTCCATCATCTGCCCTCAGTATTTGGTAGGATCCATTTGGATAGATACTCATTTGAAATGCATAAACAGTTGACATCATGTTTATTTCACTTAAAAAATAAATTCAAAAATCAAATTCTCCTGCATGTCAAATGTACACCTATCCATTATCCAAATGGACCCTCAAATTATTTCATTTTCGATTTGCCTTGCTATTGTTTGATTTGTAATTGTATTTGTATTTGAGTTTGAGAATTCCACCAAATCATAGAATTAAATTTGATTTTGATTCATGAAATTAGGTTTTTGGTTAATGAATTGAATCTCGATTGACAACTATGGGATACCAACACATTGATCATTAGGATATTCTCCTATTTATGAAAAATTTTTAAGATTGCCTGTATTACTAATCTTGTAAATAGTTGATCATTATTACTAATCTTGAAAATAGTTGATCATCAGTGACATCAATTCCAAGCATTGAATGCAAACAAAGGTTCTTTTCCCCCCTTTTATATCAGCAATACTGATCTCCAGCCAAACTCACCAAACCCAGCAAGATCTGATGAAATGTTGATGGAACAACACAAGAAAAGGATTGACAAACAAGAAATAGTATCTAACAGGAAAGAAAAACTTTGATTATATTCTGCCCTCTCAAAATGCTTCGTCCAAGTTTAGAATTGCTGTGTCAAACATGTATTTACGCCCATGTCTGTGACATGCATGGGAATATGTGCAACAGCGAAAAAAACATCAGAGTTCAAGCAACATGAGTGATAATCTATCGTCAATTATTTAAGACCAGAAAAGGCAGGGAGTGGCAAAATCTTTTTCAAGGGAGGTTTCTAATGATCCTTCTTGAGACTAATTTTTACAGGAAATGACTCAGAATCAAACAATTTTTCATTAAGCAATGCACCACATGTCAGTCCAAGCTAAAAATAATCCTCAAGCTTCAGAAAGATAGTCATCTCACCAGTAACTTTAAAAATAACCCAACCCTGGTTTAGAATTTGATGTGACAAAACCAGTGCAGATAAGGAACTCAAGAAAAATATAAATTCAAAGACTCAAGAACCTTAAAATTATGGTCTAGATTTCATATATGGTTTCTAACTGGGCATTCTCACATCCATTTTATTATGTTAGCTTCATTTACCCTGCTCAACTAGCCTCACCTATATAATTCAGTGGGAGATCAATATACTGATGGTCTATAGCTATTAAACTTACGTTTTTAATCTAGAAGGAACATAATTTTTTTCCTACGTGATCGTGTGTACCAAAAAGTTATTGAAATTACAGACTAGTTCACTTTAACCAACACAGACACATAGTTCCAGGACTACAATGAACGATGTAAGATATAAGTTGGACATATAATGTCTAAACCATTATCTGATGCATCCATATCTTTACTTTAAATTACAATAACATGAACACGTGGAATACGAAACAAGTGTGAGATCTTGTTGGTTGCCAATGTAGCAAATGTATGAAAATAAGTAGGGAGGATGGCAGGGATAGAGATAGATACATACACATACACATACACAAACATAAACAGAAAATGAATTCAATGTACCTCAGCTTCCTTTTGAGCCTGATCAACCATAGCCAAACATCTTTGCAACTCCTTGATCTTCTCTTTCTCATCTGCAATCTCATCCTGCAATTTAGTTTTCTGTTTCTCCCAAGCCAAAAGCTTCTTCAGGCATTTCTTCTCCCTCTTTGCGACCTCCAAACAAGTTGTCACTGACTCTGAAGCACTTAACTTGGAAGCCTCCATCTCGGCTTTGATTTCTGCATTCTCAGTCTCAAGCCGTCTCACAGCTGCATTTGCCCGGTCCACTTGACCACTTGCCTTCCTCAAAGCATTCTCCATCTCTGAGAGCCTCTTCATTGTTGAATCCTCAAGAGTCTGTTTTCCTTTCTTCAATCT
>CATIWR010421408.1:0-32152 GCA_949677035.1 Omphalea diandra | reverse complement strand
CTTTGTTGATGTGGTATGATTATTCCTATTCTTATCAGTATATTACTGAGGTTCATAGTTATTAATTTTTTTTTGCTATAGGCCCAAATAATGCTATAAATATACGTTTGGCGTTATAGTGATAAAAGATAAAAAAAATATTTATTCGTATATAAGTGTTTTTTTTAATATCTATTATATACACACTAATAAATAACATGGCTGATTTAAAAAAAGTTTTGAGTAATGGGTTTTACAATATTTACTTTATGTATTAGAACTTATAAACTAGCCTATACGTCATATAAAACATGTTTGAAGAAAAAACAAATTGTAACTATAGTAATCTATAGTAATTAATTATGTTTTTATATTAATACGCATTGTGTTTGTACACTGGGTTTATTATAGGCTACTAGTATTAATCTGTGAGTGTTATAAATTTGTTCGTAATTAAGTGTACTAGTTTATAGCAATTTTTAACAACACATAAGAAATATATACAAGATCTAACTAGAAATTGTTAAATATAATTACTAAATATATCCACATTACTTATTTATTATGCGCTATATTTTCACGTGTTCTAGCTTTTATTATTTTTTTTTTTACATAAAAAAAATTTATATATTAAATAGTAATAACAACGTGGATTAGTATATGTGATACTAAAGTTTATTTTTAATTAATTAAAATCAGAGTCAAGAAAACCAGGATGAGGTATGTTTGAAGCATTTACAAATTTTCCACCACATGTAGTACTTAATTGACTTACTATAATGATCTGATCTTGCAATTGCGTACAAATAAAGGTGGCATTATCTCATTGTAATATACAGGTTTATTTATTATAAAGCATAAACCACAGTCTAACAGTGGTAAATACACTTTCAATGTGGTGTGAGTTCAATTAGATCTGTCTATAAATATAGTCTTTATTTAAACTAAACATCATACTTAACATGCTAAATAAAATAACAATTAGTAAATCAGTATCTATGCTGTTCACTAATCCAAGTGTTATGTAGAAAGTTAGACCCACCAGTATATATAAGGCGTAAGATGTTATAACTCCTGTATCTAAACTACTTATTTTTTTACTTAAAGTTACTAACCCCTTCTCTAAACCGTAAGGTCCTACTAGTTCAATAGAACCTTTATCTATTATCTTAGTTGTCTGACCTCCTAATTTTAATACCATATTGGTTACATATTTATTGTAGAACATTTCAATTAAGAAACGTTGATTAAAGAAACCAAATACATTATAACCAAATCTACTTAATTTGAAATTTATTAATGACTTAGGAATAAATTCGGATAGTAGTATAGCTACTAAGCTTAGTGATACAGTAAATATTAAAGGCAATATTTTAAATAAAGTTGGAACAGCAAACTCAGTGTCTAGCATTATTTCATGACTTGGGTGTATGAAAATACTATTATCAACAAAGAAGTTAGATCCTAATCCTATAAACATATCTTTAGTAACGTATCCAAAGAATATAGAGAATATTGCTAATATAATTAAAGGCATGCTCATAAATATATCTCCTTCATGCGCATGTTTGTAATTTACAATAGGACCGTTAGGATTAGTTAAGAATGTAAGATACAATACTTTAACTGAGTAAAGTGTAGTAAACATAGCACCTATTGTAGATATGAAATACACTACTATACTAGAAAAATAAAACTGACCGTATGCTGATTCAAGTATAAAATCCTTAGAATAGAACCCTGTCATAAAAGGGAATGCTACTAAGCTCAATGATGCTATCAACATAACTGAGTACGTTAAAGGTAAGAAAGGTTTTAGCCCTCCGTATTTTCTAAAGTCTTGATTATCTGCCACAGCATGTATTACTGCACCAGCACCTAAGAATAGAAGACCTTTATAGAAAGCATGATTAACTAAATGAAATAAAGCTACATTATATGATGATAGCCCTATGGCTATAACCATCATACCAAGTTGACTCATAGTAGAATAGGCTATAACTTTTTTAATATCCTGTTGAAATAAACCAATAAGAGAACTGAATACTGTAGTTATAGCACCAATTCATAAACATAATAAAAGTACAGTATTACTATATTCTATAAGAGGAGAACTACGCATTAATAAATAAACTCCAGCAGTAACCATAGTAGCTGCGTGTATTAATGCCGACACAGGAGTAGGACCCTCCATTGCCATAGGTAATCATACATGAAGACCTATTTGTGAACTTTTAGCCATTGCACCTATTAACAAACAAATACCTATTATAGTAATAAGATTATCTGTCATAAACGGGGCTATAGAAAACACAGTTGAGTAATCTATATTACCAAAAGATCACAGTATGGCAAACATACCGATTGTTAAGAAACAATCTCCTACTCTATTAGTTAAGAATGCGGATAAAGAACTTTGGTTGGCTGCTATTCTAGTATATCAGAAACTAACTAATAAATAAGAACACACTCCAACACCTTCTCAACCTACAAACATAACTAAAAAATTGTTTGATGTTACAAGTATTATCATCATAAATGTGAATAAACTTAAGTAACTGAAAAATCTTTGATTATGAGGATCATGACTCATATATCCTATTGAGTATATATGCACTAATGATGAGACTATTAATACAGGTATCAACATGGATACTGTTAACGAATCAAAAGTGAAACCTCATAGAACGTTTAAAGATTCTGAGTCTATTCATCTGAACAACTCAACATATACTGATATGTTATTTATACCCACTTCTATGAAAGCTAATATAGCAGCCGTAGTAGTAAGTAAAACAGAAGTACAAGTAACTATATGTGAACCAGTAACACCGATTTTTCTTCCAAGGAATGATGAAGTTATTGAAGCTAATAAGGGTAATATTAATATAGATAGATACATTATTTGAATTCGATGGCGATACTTCCTCTTAATCTATAGAATGCTACTAATATACCTAATCCTATTGCGGATTCTGCACCAGCTATAGCTATTATATATATAGCATATACTTGGCCAAGTATATCATCAAAGTTAAGAGAAGAAACCAAAATTAGAAACGTTATTGCTAATAACATAATTTCAATAGATATAAGCATTAGTATTATGTTCTTTCTATTTAAAACAAAACCTAGTATACCTATTAAGAATAAAATTAAAGATAAACTCATTACATAATGATATTAATTAAAACTTGGATTAATGTCTTGTGCATTGTAATAATTCTTATTGCCTCACCGACCGCAAAGGTGATGTGTAAGTGCCAAAAGATAAATAGGATATTTGTATTACATATATTTATTATAACTAATGTTATCGCCTTTGCCGCGCAAGGGAGACTAGACTTAATTATAATAATGTATTTCTAATCATTTGATTCTACATAACTTTTAAGACGTGCGACCACAAACGATCTAGGGTATAATTGACGTTCTTCTCCTTCACGTTCACTTAAATAGGCTATACGTTTATTGTTCCACTCTGGAGAACCAGGAGGGTGGTTCATGCTACTAAATTGCATAGCTGAAGAAAGTACTGTGTAAGCTTTAGGATTATTGTTACATGCTATCATAACCTCACCCGCTCTTATGTTTTGTTTATATTCACCTATAGTTCACATTGTGGCTAATATTTCTCCTGCTACCATTCTAACCATTGTATTAGAAAGTCCAGGTACCAAAGTCTCTGTAGTACCATCAGTTTCAGGAAGTTCTTTACTAATAGGACTGGGCATAATAGGTATGTTTCTATTAGGACCACCGAGTCTATAATTTCTCCAATAACGTTCTGAACCGTTAGAAGGATTGTTAGGACCTGTAGCTCCTGAAGGATTATTGGCACCAGTACCACCTGAAGAATTGTTAGCACCCGTACCACCTGAGTTTCCAGAGGAACTATTTGTTATATTACCGGAATTACTGTTTCCTGGCAATACCATGTGACTAACTATTGGCCGGGTAGTACTTGGATTTTGGCCTGTTAGAAATAAAAACGCACCTATATTAATCAATAGGTCTTGTAAACCCAACATATTTAACAATCACTCGTGTATTGTAAATTCATTTTGCAGATAAAGATAAATACCGTTACTTAGTCCATAAGAGAATATATGCGAGATCATAATTATAATCCCGACTTGTTTTCAATTTAACCACCTGTTATCGTTAAGTTGACTAATAACTTGGACTTGTATTATAACAAGTAAGGTACATAAAAAGGAGAAGGTAATTAAGTTTAATTGGACTAGGCCAAATTTAAACATAACTCTCATGCTAACCACTTCTACTATAAATAGGAATACTGTTAAAGATTTAAATATATTTCTCATTATTTATTTCCGTTATTATTAACACTAACACCAACTATGTTCGATATGTGATCTGGCTCATAGCCTGTTTCAGTATGGGCTTTTTGTCTACTGTCGATAGATAATGCATTCTTTCCTAATTCAAATGCAAATCCTAGTGTAAGTACTAAAAAGAAGATTAACATTATTATTAATCCAAATATACTGTTAGCATATGCACTTACTACGTAAGGATATACTAGTAGTATTTCCAAATCAAAAAGTAAGAATAACAGTGCAAAAATAAAGAATGATATACTGAATTCACTTCTATTTTGCCCTAAGAATGAGTGGAAACCACATTCAAAGGCACTATCTTTCTCTTCATAAGGATTATGAGGAGCAAGTATTATATTAAGAGATAATAATATAATAGCTAATATGGGTATAAATATAAGAAAAAATGTTTGGCTTGTCATCTAGGCTCTAAATATAGTTAAAGTTAGTACACTAACAATATTAAACCACTCATCCGGTATGTATATAAATAATACTAATATCAATGTTAGAATTGATATAATAACGCTTAGTGAACTGTTTATTGTTATATTTTCTGACTTGAAATCTATTGGTTTTATATTACTTAACATACCAGAAGTACTGTTAGATGATATATCCCCTCTTAGATCTAAGTTATCAATGGCAGGATTTCTCTTGTAATTGTCTTTGTAGAAAAATATTTCTTTCACCACATTTAGGTAATAACCTGCACCTACAACACTAGTAAGTATAGCTATTAGACTCATAAAGACGTAACCTCTATCTAGTGCTGCACTCAATATCATCTGTTTAGCAAAGAAACCTGCTATAGGAGGTATCCCTACAAAAGAAAACAGAGTTATAGATAAACTAACACCAATAAATGGATTTATGTAAAAAAAACCTTTTATTTGGCTTATTAACTGTATAGGAGAATTTTTCTTGTCTATTAAATCTTCTTTTTGTTCTTCCTTGTACACATATAAATACAATGTGTACCCTATTGTAATTAGTATTACAAAAGCATTAAGATTTGATATAGTGTATTGTAATATATAGAATATATAGGATTGTACAGACTCTGTACTGCTTATAGACAACGCTAATAACATAAAACCTACATGACTAATAGTACTATAGGCAAATAGTCTTTTTATTCTAAATTGTGTAAGCCCTAACACCGATCCTATAAATAGAGATAGTAAACTACTCATTATAAATATATTTTGGTGTTCTGGTGCAACAGAACTACTAAATATATTATACTGTGTGTAATATACCAGCTCTAAAAATAAAGCGAATATAGATATTTTGGCTACTATAGCAACGTATGTTGTAACTATTGTAGGTATTCCATCATATACATCCGGGCTTCAAAAATGGAATGGAGCGGCACTTATTTTAAATAAAAATCCAACGATCATTATGATTAAAGCAGAGTAAAAGTAATACGGTTCGTATAGGTAACTTATGTTAGATATTTCATTGATTTCACTAATGCTTGCTATTACATATATATTATCTAAACTCGTAGTACCAGTATTTGCATATAATAGTGCAGAACCTAGTAATATAAAACAAGATGATAAACCACCTAGTAAAAAATAAGTTAACCCACTACCTGTTGAAGATTCAGAATCCCTATAAAGAGTAGATAATATATAAAGACCATAACTTTGCAATTCAATAGATAGAAATATAGATATCAAATCTCCTGTACTTATTAAGAATACAGCTCCACATATTATAAACACAATAATAAGGGCATACTCTATAATACGAAATTGCTCTCCAGTTTTGTTTGAAATAAGGAATTTATTATAAGATAACTTTTTTCTTACTAGACTAGAAATCGAACTATGTTCTGTTAAATATATTTTTCTTGGGTAAAAAGCAGTTAACGTTAATATAAGTGCACTTATTATAAATATAAATATATTAAATGTTTGTGTGAAAGTACTTATATTAAAAAGACCTCCAAATAAACCTATACCGCTTTCTAATGCTTTTACATATAAATTACTATAAGATATATAGGCTGTACATATAAGACCTGATATCACTATTCTTGAAAACAGTATAGACTTGTCTCGCCTTAAAGTAACGGCATTTGAAAGTAGAGTTAGTGTTAGTAGAAGAGTCAGCACCTTGGATATTTAGACTTTAGTAAGTATTATTATGGCATAATATGGATTTATAACATACTATACACATATTGGTACACTGGGTGATATTGCAGTAGATAATTAGAAACTGTATGTTTTTGAATTACTATGCATAAAGATTATAAATATGCCACTCCACGATTGACATGTTGAATATATTTTTATTGTTATAACGCGAGGAGTTGTATAATGTTAATGTTGTTAATATTTAACGTATTTTGTTTATATATTTTTTCATTATATATTAAATTATTAACATTTTAATGTGTAAACGAATAATGTATTAATTATAAAAGGTTAATGTTACTAGGTATAATTTCAAAACTATAAACAATACAAGGTATTAACACTATGAAGGCTATAACAATAGGTAAAAGTATAGTTCAAGAAAATGACATTAGCTGATCATAACGTATTCTAGGGAAAGAAGCTCTAACTCATATGAATACAAAAATCATAATACAAGACTTAATACCTAAAGTTAAACCTGAAACCATACCCTCTAATAATGGACTGTTAAAAATTTCAACTTCTCTTAAAAATAATATATCGTTTACTAAATAAGATAACATAGTATAATCTAAAACGTATCCTCCTAAAAACAACATAGTATTAAGGATACATATAAGAACTATACTACCATATTCAGCCAGGAAAAAGAAAACAAATATAACTGCAGCGTGTTCTGTCATGAATCCACTAACTAATTCAGACTCCGCTTCAGCTAGATCAAAAGGGGCTCTATTAGTTTCAGCTACAGACCCTATAAAGAAAATAATAAATATAGGAAATAAAGGCATTATAAATCATATTGCTCGTTGAGCTTCTATATTTACGGTTAAGTTCAAACTACCTGATAATAGTACAACTAGTAGTATAGCAGAACTTAGTATAAGCTCGTAACTTATAAGTTGTGCTGTACTTCTTAATGAACCTAAGAAAGCATATTTAGAATTAGCACTTCAACCTGCTAATAATATACCATATGTAGCAAGTGAAGAAACAGCTAACATGTATAGTATACCTAAATTAAAATCTCATATAGCCAAACCTGGACCATATGGCACTACTGCATAACCTAATAATGAGAATATCAAAGTAATAACGGGTCCAAGGAAGAACAATACGATATTTGCTTGTGTTGGTGATACATATTCTTTTAATATAAGTTTAAGAGCGTCTGCAAATGCTTGTAATAGACCATAGTAACCGACTACATTGGGACCTAATCTTCTTTGCATACTTGCCATAGTCTTTCTCTCAGCTACTGTAACAAATGCAACTGTTAACAGGACAGGAACTGTTACTATGATTACCTCTATAATGGAAATAAGAGTAGGATAATATAACATATCAATACATTAATAAAATACAATATACATGTATCAATTACTTATGTAAATAATTAATTACAAATATATTATAAACTTAATATTTAATGTAATAAATCATGGTATTTTATTATTATTAGGTAAAGTTTTTTTTTTATTTTTTAATGTAAAAAAATAGTAAGAAATAGATTAATTATAACAGTTTTTCGTGTTAAATCTAAGTGTTTAAATTGTAATCTACAAATTAAAATCTATTATATAAAAATGGTATAATTTTAGGTAATACCTATTATTTTTATATTTTTTTATTATCTTGTTCAGCTAAGTGTAACTCTACTAAACTGTTTTCAAGAATACTTATAAATGGTACTATAACTAAGAAATGTGCAAAGTATAATACTGTACTTATTTGTCCAAACTCTATAAATGGAGTTTCAACGTGTTTAGCTCCAAGTTGCATTAATACTAAGAAATTTGCTACAAACACAAAAAAGGCGATTTTACTTAAAGGTCTGAATTGTAATCCTCTACTTCTACCTAAATCTGTGAATGGCATAGTTAATATTATCAGTATAGCAGAAAACATTGCAATAACTCCTAATAATTTATTAGGTATAGATCTTAGTATAGCATAGAAAGGTAATAAGTATCACTCAGGTACTATAGCTGGAGGTGTTTGCATTGGGTTAGCCATTACATAATTTTCACTATCACCTAATACATTAGGCATGAAAAATACAAATATAGATAAGACTAATACAAATAAGAAAATAGTTATTAAGTCTTTAAATATAAAGTAAGGAGCAAAAGGTAATCTATCGTAATTACCAGACACACCTAATGGGTTACCTGAACCAGCAGTATCGTGTAAAGCTATTAAGTGCATTAAAGCTAATGCAGCTAAAACAAATGGTAAAACAAAATGTAGAGCAAAGAATCTATTTAATGTTGCATTATTTACAGAGAAACCTCCTCAAACAAATTCTACTATGTCTTGTCCTACTCAAGGTATAGCACTTAAAAGATTAGTAATAACTGTTGCACCTCATAAAGACATTTGACCGTAAGGTAAAACATATCCCAAGAAGGCTGTAGCCATCATTAAGACTAATATGAAAGTACCTATTGTTCATACTAGTGTTCTAGGTGCTTTATAAGATCCATAGTAAAGACCTCTACCTACGTGTAGGTAAACCAAGAAGAAAAAGGCTGAAGCTGTATTTGCATGTAGGTAACGTATTAATCATCCGTTATTAACGTCTCTCATTATGTGTTCTACAGAATTAAATGCTTCTAATACACTAGGGTTATAATGCATTGCTAAAGTTACACCTGTAACTATTTGTATAATTAAACAAAATCCTAATAAAGAACCAAAATTTCATAAGTAACTTATGTTTGATGGTTGTGGTGAGTCAATTAAATAACCATTTATAAGGCTAAACAATGGATGACTTTTTCAAATTCTCATTGTCTTTTTTCTGTTCTTTTTTTCAATATATTATTTTATAAATATTAACGGGGATGGCATTGTTAAGTAATAAAAGAATACAAGTAATAAAAAATAGTCTATCACCTTTGCGATAAAGTGTGATTGAAATTTTTATGTATAAAAATAAACACTATTTTACAGTCTTATAGTTTGTTACTATTGTAAGCCATGTATTAACTAGTAGTTTAAAAGTTTTGCAATAATCGAAATATATTTTTAATTATAAGCAATAAGTATGTGTAATTTAATAATTTTTTTTTTATTATTAAAGTTACTAAAAAAGAAATAAGAGATAAATATGCAGTTAAAACAGCACATATATTTATTGTTTGATAGTAATAACAATAGCACCTACCATAGCAAGTAAAAGTATAATACTTGTTATTATAAGCAGTAGAGGGTAAGATGTGTATAACACGTTACCTATGCTTGTTATATGCGATACTTCTGCTAAGGCCGTGTCCCATGCTTGTGAAGAAACAAATGATAAGTCACTGTTAGGATTTGAAAATAAACTGCTTAACGCATAATCTAGTTTGTTATGTCCTGCAATGTTACCAGTTAGTTCAAATTTAAACGCATCATCCAAGTTATAGATGTTTGAATCAAATTTTACATTAGAAGGTAACAATCTATGTAATGTTACATTAAATGCAACACCTATTATGATCGCTAAAGGTATACTATTAGTATTGTCAGTTACAAGTTCTGATATTCTAACGTTAATTAGCATAAGGATAAACAGGAATAATATAGAAACAGCACCTACATAGACTAGTAGGTAAGATAGACCTATAAAATTTATACCTAATATCATTAGATAACACGCTATACTTAAAAATAACCCTATTAAAAATAATACAGATACTATAGGATTTTTACTTATAATAACAGCGATACCGCATATTATAGAAGTAAATGATATAATACTAAGTATATTGTAATTAAATCCACTAGTGGCATTTTCGTTTAAAATATATAAAGTAGTCATAAAATAAAAAATTGGCACATCTCCACTAAAAAAAAGGGGGTATTAACATACGATAACTATATATGAGAGACTATATTGAACAACTACGTGTATTAAAATATATTATTTGGGGCTATAGCAAGAAAAATGTTAACTATATGTCATACTATTGTTCGTATAATCAAGATAAGAATTTTTCTAGAGATATAGACTCTATAACAATCGGCATAGAGCTATGTAATATTCCACATATTTCTGAACATTGACCGAAGAATGATCCCTCTCTATTTATAAGTACTGATATTTGGTTTAATCTACCAGGGTATGCGTCACATTTTATACCTAAAGCAGGACAAGCATAAGAATGTATAACATCTCCTGAAGATATTATAAATCTAACGTGTGTTAGCTCAGGTAACATTACTCTGTTATCTACTTCTAACATTCTTAATGCTCCTTCTTCTAAATCTGACTCTGGTACTAAGTAAGAATCAAATTCTAATTCTTCGTCATCGTTACTTAAGAAGTCAGGGTATTGGTAACTTCAGTATCATTGGTGTCCCTCAACGAAAACTGTTAGAGAAGGGTCTGTAACTTCATCCATTAAATATAACAGTTTAAATGAAGGGAAGGCTATCAGTATTAGAATTAAAGCAGGTGTTACTGTTCATATCAATTCTATTAATGTCCCGTGGTTAAGATATTTATTACTAATAGGAGATCTGTTATAAGTATAGTTTCTTATAATAGATACCATTATTCAGGCTACACCGAAAAGTATTATTACTAGATAAAACATTATGTTATCATGTAATTCTACAAGTGCTTCCATTTGAGGACTTGCGCTATCTTGAAAATATGTACCTCAGGGTTGAGGAGCATCACAAGAAATACGTATTTCATTAAAAAGATTCATTTTTACTGTATATGTTTCTCTGTATGTTATAATATTATTATCTCATCTGTCTTCGCCCACTTGCAAAAGCATGAGTGTCTGGCCTTTGCCTGCGGTGAAAGCAAAGAACTATAATTTATTTAGCATTTAACGCTTAAAGATCTATATTTACTTTTAAGGCCAGAATGATTTGAACATTCATCTGAGCTATCATGAGCAGCTTGCTTTACCATTTAAGCTATAACCTTATAAAAAAATTAGATAGTATTGTTTTTGGCGCAGAGGGTAAAGCAATAAGGTGATAAAAGAACTATTATTAGAAAAAAGACGAGATATATCTTTTTTATTTTATTGTGGATGCTATAGCCAGGTTACTGTTATAGTGCCATATATTTAATTATTTAATATATAAATTAATTAATAGTTAAACTGATAAATATAACTGATATTATGTTGTTTCGCCTGCTAAAGCATGAGCGCTACATCGTACTATAATACCTTAGAGATAAAAATAAAAAGAGACATGGAGGAATTGAACCCCGTTTATTTGATTTGCAATCAAAGTGTAATACCTTTTACAACATGTCTCTGCTGGTTTAATTACGTATAACATCAGAAATGAGTCAAACGTGTGTAAGATTCGAACTTACAACAATCGTGTCCGTAGCACAACACTCTAGCCATTGAGTTAACACGCTTATTAATATTGTTTATACATTTAGTGTGATATAAACTGTTAATTAGCCTTCAACATGAATTGAACATATATCAGAATATTAACAGTATTCCGCTCTACCTTTGAGCTATAAAGGCTGAATAAGTATGTTATATAGTGTATAATATACGTAGATTATATTACAATAACTATAAATCTTACAACTAAAGTTAATATACTAGGTTTGGGGTTATTCAGCAATCTCTTAATAAAAATTAAAACAATTAACCTAACCATAGGAAGGAAAGGAATTGAACCTTCGACAGCCTCAGCTATTGAGTTTACAGCTCAACCCATCATACCAACAAATGGAACCTTCCTCTTTTCTGTTTGCACACTACCGCCTTTGCTATGCCTTTGTTAGGGTGACAAATCATGAGCATGGGCCTTTGCCACG
Source organism: Omphalea diandra (assembly GCA_949677035.1). Lineage (NCBI taxonomy): Eukaryota > Viridiplantae > Streptophyta > Magnoliopsida > Malpighiales > Euphorbiaceae > Omphalea > Omphalea diandra. Next base: position 19,883 of record CATIWR010421408.1, on the reverse strand, counting down.
GCGCTTACCATAGCGTTCGTTATAACGCTTGTTATAACAGTAAAAACAATTAAATGATTTATTTATATTAAAATAAATATTTATAATTTAAGGGTTTTTAATAATAAAAAGCCAGACCACTAGGTATGTAGATGACATAAATAGTTGCCTATGTGCAGATATCACATGTATTATCTTACTAATTTGATCGTACAAATAAACATTAGTACTATGTAGGCGTACCTTTAAACAATGAAGTCATATACATGTATAACTCTTATAATTTTAATATTTTTCAATTTAATAAAAAAGGATAAAATTTATATATGTTATGCCTTTGGCACAACTCACTATACAGTGTTGAAATATATTAATGATGACACAGAATAATGTAATCCATCTAATATAGGTGCAGGGTATATACCTAATACTACTGTAAATAGCACTAGTGTGAATAATATAGAAAATTCTCGTTTATTTAAGTCAGGTACGTTAAATTTAAAGAATTTAGATAATGACCCTGCGAAGGCTATTCTGTTAAACATATAAATAGTGTAAGCTGCACTAAATACTATAGAAGAGCTAGCAAATATACCTAATAATGGTAGTCTTTCAAATGTACCATATAAGCTCATGAATTCTCCGATGAAATTAAGAGATAATGGTGTACCAGCATTACCTAGACATAATATGAAGAATAGTATAGAAAATAAAGGCATAATCTGTGTTATACCTCTATAGAATGTAATTAATCTAGTAGAGGATCTGTCGTATAATACACCACCAGCACAGATAAATAGACCAGAAGAAACAAAACCGTGGGCTAGACCTAATACTATTCCACCTTCTATACCTTGTATTGAGTTACTAAATACACCTAGTAAGTAAACTGCTGCGTGGCTTACAGAACTATACGCAATTAGTTCCTTTACATCTATTGTTCTTAAAGTACTAAAGCTTGCATAAATAATTGTAATAACTCCTATTACATATATAACTGATGTAAAATAGAAGTAAGCTTTAGGTAATAGAGGTAGAATTAATCTTAATATACCATATAAACTAAGTTTCAATACAATACCAGCCAGTATTATACTACCTCCAAGGGGTGATTCTACGTGAGCTTTTAAAAGTCAAGTATTTAAAAAAATTGTAGGAGTTTTAACTGCAAAAGCTATAAAAATACCATAGAATAAAAATAGTTGTGTATAAAAGTTAAAGTTTGTTTTATATAAAGCATCAAAATCAGTTGTACCCATTATAGATGACATACATAGTATAGCTAATAGTAAAAATAAAGACCCCAGTAAAGTATATAAAAACAAGTAGAAACTGGCTCTAACTCTGTTACTAGATCCAAATAGACCTATTAATATAAATAGAGGAGGAAGTATACTTTCAAAAAATATATAAAATAATAATATATCTAATACTAAGAAAACAGCTAATAGTAATGTCTCTAATAATAATATAATTATAACATATGACTTTATATTTTCTGATATTGAATTTCAGTTACTTAATAGCGAGATAGGCATTATTATTGTAGTTAATAAAACAAAGTATATACTTATACCATCTACACCTAAGTAAAAATCAAAGCTGCTTATTTTATGATATTCTTGCACAAATTGGAACTGATTACTACTAAAATTAAACAATGCAAATACTATCATAGATATAAACAAATTAATTACAGAAGTAGATAAACCAACTATTTTTATTTGGTTTAGTGTTAATGTAGAAGGTATTTTTTCCCTACCATAACTTATAGTAGATATTATAAATATTCCTATTAAAGGTATTAATAATAAAAGAATAAGTAACATTTTTTAGTTTTTTGTGCCCTAAGGCAGTAAATTTATCTATCACCCATGTCTGCATACCTTGCTTTATTGAATTATATTATTATAATTTTATTTCTATTAAATTTAATATGTCATTACAATAAAGTATATTAACCTACTTGTATAAGTTTAGGTCAAACGTGTTACACTAACAATATTAAAAATAATATTTAGCCCTCATGCTTTAGCAGGCGGATGTACACTTATTAATGCGAATCTTTTTACACTACAAAAATATATGTATTTATGGCACTATGGCGATGAAAGCAAATGTTTAGCATCTAAATTTTAAATTACATAAGTTAAATTTGTTTATAAGTAGCTGTACAAGGTTTACTAACTGCTATATTATTACACGTCTTTAAAATAAAAGTTATGGTAAAGTTTTACATTGAAATCTTTATAGTGTAATGAAACATTTTTAATCTTTTATTGATTCCTCGATGACTTGAACATCGAACATACTCTTATCAAAAGTACACTTTACCTATTAAGTTAAGGAATCTATCTTACTTATATTATCTTCACCCATTAATTTATTATTCTTAATACTTATATTGTAATATAAAGTAATATATATTGAGCACGAAATTAGTTTACAAGAGCACTCAGACTTGAACTGAGAATTTGAAGTTTGAAGCTTCCTATTTTGCCAATTAAACTATACTCTTAGTTTTTATTAATTAGTTTAATTATATGTTAATTTATTTAACATGCGGACTGCTATATATGAATACTTAAAAGTGTAGTATAATTATTATAAGAGATTACCCTATATATAAAGCTACTATTTTATATTTAGTATAATTCGGGTTATTATGGTTCGAACATAACAATTCCTCAACCCAAATGAGGCGCCTAACCAACCTGGCTCTAACCCGTATTTATTACTTCTACTATACTGTTATCCATTTTTATCTTAATGGCGTTGGTAATAGCCCGATAAAAACAAAGTAAATATGATGAATAAAAGGTATATTAATCACTTACATAGCTTATTTATTATAATAATATAATAATAACTCGAGTACCGCTTTCTATATTAAATGAAATATACGTACGATCAATGTAATTAGTACATTAGATAACCTGGTACTTTTTAATAATAATACATTTCTGTTGCCTGCGCACAACCGATTTTGCTAGCCCTTTGCCAGGGTGACAAAGCATTAGCGCTAAATTTAGTGTTATACTACCCTAGAAATGTAATACGCAATTTTTTTTTTCGTTTGTTGTACGATAAAAAAGTATATGTCATATTAAGTTTTTAACTAAGACCTTATAATAGGATTAAAGGATATTAAAACCCAAAGTTAAAGGCGTATAATTAACCTAAATCACAGAGAATATCCGATTCGAACGGATGTTAGTATACTTTACTAAAATAAGTTTCAAGCTTATCGCTATAAACCACTCAGCCAATTCTCTTATAATGTGCGCGTTGTTTTTTAAGGTTATTATGGTTCAGCCTTAAAAAATAATAAATGCATTAAATCGAGGTAAATAACTAATACTGCCAGCTGTTTTTGTGTTTGCATAAAAATAACTATTATAACTGTCACTGTTGCTTATTTAGTTACTACCACTTACACTATTGTTGTAATTAAGGGCAAAAGCCGAGCAAAGACCACATATTTTTAATCCTCTTCCGCTTTTCCCACGCTCTCGGAAGAGCTATTATTATTTCTAACATTAAGTTTATAACGTATTGAAAATTTTGTTGCAGTCTCGCCACTAAAGTTGCGGAAAAGAGATGATTCGAACATCCAGGTGTATAAACACAATATTTAGCAAATATCTTGCCTTACCTATGGCGACTTTTCCTTTAAATGGTCTTTTCTTATTAGTAAGACACACGAGTTAGACCGGCTACGATCCGGCATGTACTTTCTCGACAAGAAAGTCCTTTACCAATTAAGTTACTAACTCTATTTGTGGTTTTATCTCTTCTTGCGCAAGCGCTATGGCAAACCTGAAGATATAGTCTTATCTCATTTTATGTCACCCTGGCAAAGGCGGTAGCGTAGAAGCGTGCGATAAATTAATAGCAACTTGAATGTTTAGCATAGGTTCTTTTTACATTTTTTGCCTATTTTTTTTTTCTATAAATTAAACAGAAAGGGTTAAATAGCTAAAATATACGGCCAACCGAAATCGAATCGGTACACATCGTTTGGAAGACGAACGGTCTACCATTAACCTATAGCCGTATTTAACAGATAACATTAATGATGTCTATTATAATATTTTAGTATTTGCTTTTATTGTTAAAATAACGTTATATAATGTACACTGGTGGTATATATAGGTATTTTAACATAAAAATTAAGTGTGATAGCCTTTTTATAGCTCTCTAACTATACAGTATTAACCCACTTGGGATTTGAACCCAAGATGTAATGGTGAAAACATTATGTCTTAACCGCTTGACTAGTGGGTCTTAAACCTTATTTTTCTTGTGCAAGCGCTATGGCAAGCGTGAAAAAAATACTGCTCATGTAATTAATTATAAGGCTATATTAAAAAATCACGTAAAAATATTAAGTAGGTTTTATCCGAGAAACGACTTGAACGTTTACGATATTATATCAATAAATCTTAAGTTTATCCTGTCTACCAATTCCAGCACTCGGATTTATTTTTACACAATACACATAAGTATACCGTTTAATTATGCTAACAAGTAATTAAAAATCAGCCTCGTGCATTATTAAACAAACAATATTATTTTTAAAGTATGCTTTACACATACGTGTTAGCGGTATAAAGCAGACAAGTATATCGCATAACATGCTTTTTTGTTTTAATAGATAAGTATATTATTTAGTTATTAATAAAATTAGTACTTTGTATCTGAGAGCATTAAAACCCTTTAAACCAAAGCCTATAAACTTTAAAAACACACTTAATGATAGTAGTGTTACCATTTCATCTTAGTGAAATGTAAGGTTTACGTAGTATTATACCACGTATATTTTAGAGTATCTGAAGATAAACTTCATGCCTATATGCATTCAGCATTTATTTATAACCAACGTAGCTTTATTGCTGTGCCTTACTAGGTCGTACCTTCGGTTCTCTTAGAGGCCATCAATGAGCCTTCCCCGCATCGCTATGGCGATGGAAATTAATCCTGACACATAGCATCTGTGTGTCCTTTACAGGCGTGTTAACTTTAAACTTCCGTCCAAACAACAAATAAACCAGAGGTTAGCATACCCAACTCCTTTCGTACGAAGGGGCTATTCTTGTTTTACTCTAATTACTCCTAGAAGATAGAAACCATACTGTCTCACGACGTATTTAACCCAGCTCGTGTAGCTCTTTAACCGACGAACAGTCGTACCCTTCATGATTCCTACATTCATGTGGATGAGCTAAGCCGACATCGAGGTGCCAAACTGCGCACTCAATTTGTACTCTCTGGCGCAATTAGCCTGTTATCCCTAGCGTAGCTTTTTCATAAATCCAAGACCTTTCCTTTCTGCATCTTGTGATCATATGCCCCGCTTACGCGACTGAAAGACATGTAAGTCAAACAGTAAAGCAAGGTTAAGCCATTAAACTTTTATAGTTGTATTAATAATCATCTTTAATGGACAGTATATTATCATCATTTTCATTCAAAAACTATCCATAAAGACAAATTAAATTAATTAATTTTAATCTTTTTATCAACTTCTATTTTCCATATAGTTAAAACCTTACTAAAAAAAAATATAATAAATCTAACTTAATAGAAAAATAATCGAATAAATTACCTTCTTTATCGCTAAAGAAAAATTAAGATATTACAAATTAAAATAAATATGTTACAATGAAGACACCGATAACATAAGTTATTAGTTTGATATTAACTAATAGGTTCACAATTTTAACTTTGGATACACCCAGGTACTTTTTGTGGGATCTGTGCCCCGCATAAACTATCTAATAGTCAATGTCACTTAAACTATACTCGAGATAATGCTTTATCTTACAGCTAAGGACAGGGCATATACATAAAGCAAGCACCCTTCAATAAGAGAGATCAATTCTTATTTATTCAGTCTTATTTAGTAAAGAAATCCGCTACAATACTAAGTTCCTTAGAAATATAGGCAAAAATTATAATTAAAAAGAAGATCAATCTTTTTCCATTAATAAACTATAAATCCGTAAATTTTGCAAGGTATATTACTTTTCTCGTAAAGTAATATTATGTATATGGCTGGACCCATAGGGCGGTTGGACTTGATCCACACTAGAACCACAAGGAAGCCCTAGATATGAACCACTCTTGAATATCCAGTCTACAATATGATATGCTGAATAAAGGTGTTTCAATTTCATGTTTACTATTACCTTATACGCTACAAATTGCACGATCATACCCAATAACTACTAATAGTAAAGCTGCATAGGGTCTTCTCGTCTAACTAGGAGAAAACTGTATCTGCACAGTTATTCCAATTTCACTGAGACAATCATTGAGACAGCTGTTGTATCGTTAAATCATTCATGCAAGACCGCATTTAACGGCCAGGGTATTCCGCTACCTTAGGACCCTCATCGGTAAGGCCGCCATTGATTGGGGTTTCCTTCAAAACCTAGCCTGTTAAAGCTAAGAAAATCCGTTAACCAGCCAACATCGGGCAGAAATCACACTCAATACTTTGACTTATCGTCTTATGCAAAGTGCTTTGTTTTAATTAAACAGTCGTACAACACCATTTTATGTCTCCTCTTTAAGTATCTTTGATCTTAGATGGCACACCTTATCCCAAAGTTACGGTGTCAATTTGCCGAGTTCCTTAATGATTGTTATCTCAAACGCCTTTGTATTCTCTACTTGCTTACTTGTGGTAGTATCTAGGTACGGTAGATTTCTTTACAACTTTTCCTGAACCTTCACTAGAAGGTTTAATTGTATACCCTGGATCTGGAGGAAAATACATTCATCTGTTTAGTTTGTTATGCATCTTATCTCCGACCCAGGTCGAAGTTCACCCATCGTTTATTCCTTTAGGTCAGTTCTATAAACTTAGGGACCGGGTAAAAAAAAAAATACCATAAGCTTAAGGCGAGGGTTGACCCCTTTATCGTTACTCATGTCAGCATTATCACTTGGGATTATCTGAGCACCCAATTTATACCTAGTAGAGGTGAAACAATACTAAGTATACGGCGCTCTTTTAAAAAATTCGTTAATGTCTAGGACATTAAACTTTAGACTACCCAATGTTCCGCTACCCCATATATAAGTATATACTCATAAACAGGCAAAATAAAGACAGTATTTATACTAATAAATAACTAAAATAAGTACAGTCTTTACTAAACTAATTTATTTTCTTATACTAAATATATGTACAAGGTTTCGGTATATTATTTAGATCCGTTAAATTTTAGGTGCGTTTAACTTAATTAAAGCTATTTATGTTAATAACTTTTTTCAATTTCTATGTTTAGATCTTTGTCTATTGTAGTATTACACTTATTTATTCTTGTAATAAAATGGCTTTTACTACTAAATCCAATAAATCTATGATTTTAAATTGTACGTGGTATTATTCTTTATCAATATTACACTTATTTATATCAAAAGTGGTCTTATTGTGATATAGGGCAAAGGCCACAACTTTAATTATATGTAAACCAGTGCTCTGTTACGAGGTCTTTAAAAAATGGCCGCTTCTAAGCCTATTTCCTGGTTGTATTTGAAAAAAACTTCCTTAATTTCACTTAATAATAATTTTGGAACCTTAACTCTTGTTCTGGGCTGTTTCCCTTTAGACATACAACCTTATCGTACTATGTCCGACAGTTTAATATACACCATTGCCCTTCCGAGAGCGAATACTCACTGATAAAATCTTCACGATCCCCCAATATATATAAACTTAAAACGTAGTAATCTTAAGGCTTAAAAATAAACGCAAAAGATGGAAACACTACAAATTTCAAAATTTATCTGAGATCACAATTCTGTACCTGCGATGGTGTACGGCTTTTGCCTTTAAACTACCTACTTATATAGGTTTCGCGGAAAACCAGCTATCCTAGTCAGTTTTGTCTTTCACTAACTTACCACAACTCATCAGATATCTTTACAACGATAACCTGTTCGAGCTTTTATAACCCTGGTCATGGTAAGATCACTAGGCTTCGGGTCTAATACTAGATACTTATTCATTATTTAATAATTGGTTTATCTAGGTAAATATACATATACAGTATACATGTACATATACTCGCATCTAGCATTAACTTGCTGACCCATTATGCAAAAGGTACGCTCTCATTAAACATTATAATTTAAACTTGAGCTGCTTATAAAACTACTATTTCAGATTTTTCCCTTACGCTACTTTTTCGCTATCGCTTATATGTCGTATTTAGCCTTAGAGAAAGGTCTCCCTATATTCAAACATATTTATTCACATTTTACTTTAAAGGCAACTACTTTGATTCTTATTCAAGAAAGCATAGTAACTCATTTGATTTATATTCCTGAAGCTAATAAGATATTTCAGTTTGCTTCGTTTAAATACATGATTTATCCTAGGTTTTTTTAGGTCCACCCATTACAGGTTATCCCTAATGTACTTTACTACCTCTGACATATAGCCTAGACATCCATAATAGTCTCTTTATATACTTATCATCACTTAAGTAATTAAATGATGAAATATTACATTACATATCGTATATATTACATTACTAATGTGCTAGGCATAACCCTGTGTGGTTTATTATTATTTATAATTTAGTGCATTGACTACATAATAATAAAACATATTAATAAAAAAGGGCAAAGGCCACACATTTTTATTATTAGATAAGCGCACCATTAACTTACTCGTTTTGTTTATTGCCAAGAAAATAAATATCTAGCGCCTTACACTCACCATAGTGTATGGTGAGGCGAGACATAATATCATAATTAACACGGTGGCTTTTGCCTTAAAATATTAAAAATTAGTTATTGAAGCCTTTATACCAATTATGTATTTATATATATTAGGAATGGTTGCCGACCACGTTTTGGCGAACCTTATAAATATAAGAAAGTAATGATCACTTTAATCGGAATTTATAAATATAATAAAATAATAATAACTTTAATCGCCAAAACGCTCGCTAAAGCGCCATATATTTGAACCACTTACATTTAATGAAGTACAAATAGTTCATTTAAACCACAGTAAAATATACTTTTATATAAAAACTTATGAACATCTCGAGTAAATTAGTAAGATAGTTCATGCGCAAAATAATTTATTTGACTATATAGATTTTGGTCTTTGCCAGGTTTTTGCCACACGTAAACTACCAAACATATATTAATGACCTCTGTATTAATATTCTTATTTCTTAGATGAAAGCCAAACAGATTTCTATGTCGAATACATTCCTGCTATACTTACTGATTTCTTTTAGAAAAAAAAAAGAAAACAAAAGATAAAACTAATTAAAGGGGATATAGTTTAATTGGTAAAACTGCGATTTTGCATATCGTTATTTTAGGATCGAGTCCTAATATCTCCATATATCTCTTTTTATAGTTACAGTGTCAATAAAGAGTAATTAAAAGTAAAGTAAAAATGGAGTAATTTGTAGCGACATAACAATGTACATTACGTACCTGTTAAGAATATAACGCGGGTAAGGAAAAGGCTAGGCAAAGGCCACACGAATTAACTAATAATTACTACTAGTATTATGGGCTGTACAATTGACAAATATACTTAACACACTTTTATAATCACATATTTTTTCCTCGCCATTATTGCGACACTTCCCCTTTTAAACTATAGAATAAAAAAGCCCGAAAAGCTCAATTGGTAGAGCGGAGCTCTGAAGATGCTTAGGTTGTAAGTTCAAGTCTTACTTTGGGCATATTTACTATAAATATTTTTTTTCTTTTTATTTTACTAAAAAAAAAATTAAGTGATAATACAAAAAAAAAGTAAATAATAAAGTTAAAATGAGAGCTTAACTTAAAGGTAAAGTATGTGACTTTTAATCATTATAATGTGAGTTCAAATCTCACAGCTCTTATAGTATAAAATTTTATCTAAACAACTAGTAGTAATAACTAAGTTTTATAGTTTAAATCACCCTATTTAATAAAAGTAGAATCATCTTTATGCTAATTGCTATAAAAATATAAACACCTAAATCTTTGTAGTCATGGCGGGCCCTATAGCGGGAAAAATGTTCTCACTAGCTCAATGGTAGAGCAGGACACTTCTAATGTCTAGATCCAAGTTCGAATCTCGGGTGGGAGTTAGGATTGCAAAAAGTTAGCTATAGAAATAACATAATCGATTATGTCTCGCCAAGGCGCCAAAGTACAATAACATTAGTATCAAGCCCGGTTAGCATAAAAGTAATGCAACCGTTTTGTAATCGGTAGAAGTAAGTGCGATACTTGCACTGGGCTAGAAATTTTTAAAGGTTTAATATAGATAGAGAAACAGTTATAAAGTAAAATTACTTAATAGTCTATTTGAAGAATACTTTAATTTATAAAAAATTTGTAATACCCACTCTATTATAAACCAATAATATTATCTCTTTTCAAAATTTGTAATGTTTTTACATATTCGGGCTACTAAAGGCCAATCATTAATAACACGTAAGCATGTAGAATATTGTATTTTTTTTTTCTTGCTAATTTTATATTTAAGGTTAAACTTAAATATACATATCGTATATCGTTAAAATTGTGCCTATAACTTATTTCGATAAGTTATTAGCAATAATATAAGTTCATATGAACCCGTTAGGCAAAGCCATATGTCTTTAAGTAATATAAGTATGTGATTAGAACGTTGATTTTTATCTAGTAATGCTAAAGATATAGGTACTTTATACCTTATATTTGCTTTATTTTCAGGATTACTAGGTACTGCATTTTCTGTTCTAATAAGACTTGAACTAAGTGGACCTGGTGTTCAGTACATAGCAGATAACCAGTTATACAATAGTATAATAACTGCTCATGCCATACTTATGATATTCTTTATGGTTATGCCTGCACTTATTGGAGGATTTGGTAATTTCTTACTACCATTATTAGTAGGGGGTCCAGATATGGCATTCCCTAGACTAAACAATATTAGTTTTTGATTATTACCTCCAAGTTTAATATTGTTTTTATTTGCTAGTACAATAGAAAATGGAGCAGGTACAGGTTGAACATTATACCCTCCATTATCTGGTATACAAAGTCACAGTGGACCTAGTGTAGATTTAGCTATATTTGCTTTACACTTATCTGGTATAAGTAGTTTACTAGGAGCTATGAACTTCATAACAACAATATTAAATATGAGAAGTCCAGGTATAAGACTACACAAACTAGCTTTATTTGGTTGAGCCGTAATAGTAACTGCAGTATTGTTACTATTATCTCTACCTGTTTTAGCCGGTGCGATAACAATGGTGTTAACAGATAGAAACTTTAATACATCATTCTTTGAAGTGGCGGGTGGTGGTGATCCTATACTATACCAACACCTTTTCTGATTCTTTGGACATCCTGAAGTTTATATATTAATAATACCAGGTTTTGGAATTATTAGTACAACTATATCAGCGAGTTCAAACAAAAGCGTATTCGGATACCTAGGTATGGTTTACGCTATGATGTCTATTGGAGTGTTAGGATTTGTAGTTTGAAGTCACCACATGTACAGTGTAGGGCTAGACGTGGATACAAGAGCCTACTTTACAGCTGCAACATTAATAATTGCAGTTCCAACAGGTATTAAAATATTCAGTTGATTGGCTACATGTTATGGAGGATCATTACACCTAACACCTTCAATGCTTTTCGCATTAGGTTTTGTATTTATGTTTACTATCGGAGGATTAAGTGGAGTTGTTTTAGCTAACGCTTCACTTGACGTAGCTTTCCATGATACTTACTACGTTGTAGCACATTTCCACTATGTACTAAGTATGGGAGCTGTATTTGCACTATTCAGTGCATGATACTTCTGAATTCCAAAAATGTTAGGTTTAGATTATAACAGAATGTTAGGAAAAGTACACTTCTGAATCTTATTCATAGGAGTTAATGTTACATTCTTCCCTCAACACTTCCTAGGTCTACAAGGTATGCCTAGAAGAATAAGTGATTACCCTGATGCGTTTGCAGGATGAAATTTAGTAAGTAGTTTTGGTTCTATTATTTCTGTAGTAGCAACTTGACTTTTCTTACAAATAGTTTACCTTCAATTAGTTAAAGGAAAAAGTGTTTCAAGATACCCTTGATTAACACCTCAATTCTATACAGATTTCTTACAAGCTTTATTAACTAGAGCATATGCAAGTCTAGAATGAGCACTTAACTCTCCTCCTAAACCTCATGCATTTGTAAGTCTACCTTTACAAAGTAACGACCTCTATTTAAACTAATAATAATAATAACTATTGATATACTTGTAGTTAGTGAACCGATCGATGAAGGTTATGAAAGTAGTTAATTACTTTACATTGTTATTTTTTTTTTTTCACGCTATAGCGAGAAATGAATAAAAATAAAAATAAAGTAAATGTTGTAATTTATTTATATATAACTAGGACCATGACGTGGATTGATGTAACGGTAACATAATTGGTTCATGTCCAATAAATAGAGGTTTAAATCCTCTGTCCGCATAGAGTAGATATAGATCTTTACTTCAAGGCAAAGGTCACACATGTTAATCACAATATATTTTTATTAAATTGTATTAAAACTTATAATCTATTTATTTGAGTATAATATAAATGCCACAATTAGTTCCTTTTTTCTTTGTAAATCAAGCATTTTTTGTTTTTTTAATTTTTATTATGTTAGTATACGTATTTTCTAAATACATATTACCTAACTTTGTTCGTTTATTTGCTGCGCGTACATTTATAAGTAAATTATAATTTAATTATTTACACGGTTTAAAAATACATATTGGTTATTTTCATTTTTTATGTCCCTTATATAAAGAATAAGTAAAAAAAAAAAATAAATTAGTTGTTTCTAGTATTTAAGTTACATATACTTACTTTTTTATTTCTTATTATATTTTTAATAAGAGAATTTTAATAAATATCTTGTAAATTATTAAATGAACTTTTTTGAATATATAACAAGCCCGTTAGATCAATTTGAAGTAAGAAATTTATTGAGTTTAGACGCACCTGTTTTAGGTAACGTATCTTTATCACTAACAAATATAAGTCTATATTTATTAATAGCAGGATATTTAATATTTATGTTAGGACTACTTTCAACTAATAATAACAATATACTGCCTAACAGTTGAAGTATTAGTCAAGAATCTATTTATGCAACTGTTCATAGTATAGTAATAGGTCAAATAAATGACAAAAATGGTCAAATTTACTTCCCTTTTATATATGTACTGTTTGTATTTATATTAGTTAATAATCTAATAGGTATGGTTCCTTACAGCTTCGCAAGCACAAGCCATTTCGTTTTAACTTTCTCACTAAGTTTTACAGTAGTTTTAGGTGCTACTATATTAGGTTTAAGTAAACACGGTCTTAAATTCTTTTCATTATTCGTTCCTGCTGGTTGTCCGTTAGGTCTATTACCTTTATTGGTTTTAATAGAATTTATATCTTACCTAGCTAGAAACGTATCTTTAGGTTTAAGACTAGCCGCAAATATATTATCAGGTCATATGCTTTTAAATATACTTAGTGGATTTACTTATAACATAATGACTTCTGGATTCTTATTCTTCTTTTTAGGATTATTTCCATTAGCCTTTATAATAGCGTTCTCAGGTCTAGAATTTGGGATAGCATTTATACAAGCTCAAGTTTTTGTAGTTTTATCATGTTCTTACATTAAAGATGGATTAGACTTACATTAGCGCCATGACGATATAGTTATTGTTTAACTGTCTATATCTAAAATTTTTTCACAAAATATTGTGTATTAATAAATCATTAATAACTGTACGTTAATTACTACATGTCTTTTATTTTTAACAATAAAAACATAAATTACCATTAATATATATTAATGGTGAATAATTAATTAAATTACATAGTATGTGATGTAGTCTACATAGTCGTAAAGTGTTATAAAAAAAAACTTAATTTTTTTATTTCTCGTTTTATTTAACGGTAAACGTAGGTAAAAATATAAAAATAAGGATAAATGGTAACAATTACGTAGTAAAGTCTTATAACTTAATTAAATATTATGGCTCAGAAGCCTACAGATAAAAATCTTGGTATTATACAGAAAATCCAACAACTATATAATATGTTTTATATATGAAATTTAAAGCCAATATTAAGCATTATTTTAGTATTATATGTAGCAACAGAAATTAGCTTTTTTACATCCATAACGTATTGTTTCTTAATAATTATATTACACAACTTAAAAAACACAGGTTTGTTATGCATATACAACTTATCACAATGATTGATACAAGTAATAAATAGATTAAAGAAGAAACGCCTAGTATAGGTAAATTTATAAGAAATGATCTTTATTCTTTTTACAACTAAAATGTAAAGCTATACATAACTTTACCATCTACTTACTTATTGTTTTATATTTTTTAATTTAATATCATACCCTATTTGCTATACTTGTTAAAATTTTATATAATGTCTTTTACAATTGACTATTATATTTACCACTCATATTAATGTTTTTAATTTACTAATATATATACTAAGTCACTGTAGGCACATATTACGGTCCATATTATATTATCGTGTCGCCTTTGTTCTATATTATTATTTGTTTTTATAGAATTTAATAATATAACAGTATAAGGCCACATATTTTTATTATTTTTGTTTATATACACTTCAACAAAATTCTATAATACTAAATATACTTTTAATGTATTATTTTCTTTTCCTTTTTACACAGAATCTAGCTTATTTATACATATCGCTTATAATGTTTTTTATTATAATATAAACGTTTAAATAAAAGTAAATTTATTGTGCCTAGCATATTAGTAAGATATATATTTATCTTAATTTATTGAGTTTGATGATGGCTCTGATTGAACGCTGTCCAAAGGCTTGACACATGCTAATCATACATTATTTTACATATTATAAGGCAAAGCCATATGATTTTGTTAAGTAAGGTGGTGTAAAGGTGAGTATAATATGTTTACTGCCTTAAAGTAAGGAAAGATAAATTCCTTATAAAACGGAGAAAGATTAATGTAAAGTCTTTTTCTAATTAAAGAAAAAACTTTTTTCGCTTTAAGATGTTTACTATATTGCCAAGTAAGTAGTAGTTAAGGTTCCGGCTTAACTAGCTTAAGCTTGTAGCCAAAACTGAGAGGTTTATTGGTCACATTGGGTCTGAAATAACCCCAATACGTACTGTACAGCAGTGAGGAATCTTGGTCAATGGTCTAACGACCGAACCAGCAATTTGGGGGAATGTACGTTATAAGTATGGGTATACAGTATGCTATATACTGTACCAATCGATTTATTTGAATATAGTTCTAAATAGATAATTGATAATGACAGATTTCTATTTACATGTCTCGACCAATTCTTGTGCCAGCAGTCGCGGCAACACAAGTGAGACTAGTGTTATTCATCTTTATTAGGTTTAAAGGGTACCTAGACGGTAAATTGGGCCCCAAAAGGTACAGATTTGCTAGAGTTTGATGGGAGAGGTAAATATTAGGACTATTGGTGTAGAGATGAAATTCTGTGATACTAATGGAATGTATAACGGCGAAGACAAACCTCTATGTATAAACTGACGTTAAGGGACGAAGGCTTGGGGAGCGAATAGGATTAGATACCCTAGTAGTCCAGGCAGAAAATTATGAGTGTTATAGACTAAATATGTAATAAGTGTATAAATGAAAGTGTAAGCACTCCACCTCAAGAGTAATGTGGCAACGCAGGAACTGAAATCATTAGACCGTTTCTGAAACCAGTAGTGAAGTATGTTATTTAATTCGATGACCCTCGAAAAACCTTACCACAATTTGAATGGTTATTTTTATTGACTAGGTGTTGCCTGGCTTTTGTTAGACACACCTATAAATTATACTTACTAATATCAAGAGATATTTACTAGGTTAAGAAAATAATTACAAGCGTTGCACGGCTGTCTTCAGTTAATGTCGTGAGATTTTGGTTAGATCCATTAAATTAACGTAAACCCTTGTTTATTATTGTATTAGTTTACCATTACTATTACATAAAGATAAGCAGATCACCGCTATAATTGGATTGATAACAGGGACTAAGACAAGTCATCATGACCTTAATATTGTGGGCTATAGACGTGCCACATAAATCTGCACAAAGAGAGGCAAAAGTGCGAAAATTAGCAAATCTCTAAAACAGAAGATAAAATGGATTGTAGTCTGTAACTCGACTGCATGAAAAAGGAATTACTAGTAATCGTGAGTCACCACACCACGGTGGATTTAATCTCAGATAGGTACTAACCACTCGTCAGGCGCTGAAAGGAGTATGTGCAATAAGTTTGGCTAGTACGGACTTTTACGAAAAACAATTAGGTTTACTCATTATTTCTGTATGATGTCTTCGTATGCGTGACTTTGATTAGTGTTAAGTCGAAATACGGTTCGTGTAGTGGAAATTGCACGGGTTTAATTAATATTAACTGTAATCATACCCCCCCCCAAAAAAAAAAAATTAAAAATATATATAATAAAATTATTCTTTTTCTTTGAGTCGCTATAGTGGCAATAAAGGTTAATTTAAATTACGATATGTATTGTTCCATACTGTTTACTTATTTAAAAACAGATACACCCAATGTTAATAATTTGATTAATATTAACTCTACTTTCAAATGCCGTTACCTTAAGACGAGACAAGTCTATACTGTTTTCAAAAATAGTGATATCAGGTCTTATATGTATAGCCTATATATCTTATAGTTATTTGTTTAGCAGGTACTTCTATAGATAGTATGCTTAATCATAGCTCTGATGTAGGAGAAACTGCAGCTGGAGGAATATCTGGACACAGATCTAATTCTAGAGGTGATGACAATAACGGAGATAAAGATAAAAATAACAAAGGTAATGACAACAAGGGAACAAATAATAGTAATAACAATAGCGATAACCCCTTTTGTAAAGCTACTGATGTCAGTAGTGGGACAGCTCCTGCAGATTGTCTAACAAGAAAAGTAGATTATTTAGTTTCTTTTAGAGGCTGCCACGCTATTGGGCATCCTCGTCACGATATTATTACTATTAGGAACTTAGAAGTAAGACCTGGTACAGTCGAATTCAATATTACTACCAGAGCACTGGGTGTAAAATCTGGTACTGCTTATATTTATTCCTGAGTAATAGGGTATGGGCGTACTAGAACTATAAGAGAATATGATTATAACAGCAATAGTAATTAATATCTATTTTCATTTATTCAGTTGCAGAGTCACAAGCTTTATATGCTATGTACCCCCTTGTAAAACAACACTGTATAATATATATTTGTGGTATGGTACAACAGTATCACCAAATATATTTGTACTGAGTGCTTTGTTATTTAAGTAACAATTATATATTTTTATTATTAAACACAAATCTATTAAAATTTTCGTTATACTTTACTTTAAATAAATAATTATATTTTTAAATTATATTACTACTATGTTACAAGCAGCAAAAATTATAGGAACAGGATTAGCCACAACAGGATTAATAGGTGCTGGTGTTGGAATCGGAGTAGTGTTCGGTGCTCTTATACTAGGTGTGGCAAGAAACCCTTCATTAAGAGGACAATTATTTTCATATGCGATATTAGGATTCGCTTTCGCAGAAGCAACAGGATTATTTGCTCTTATGATGGCATTCTTACTATTATACGTAGCCTAATCTTATTTTTATAACCCATTATATTTTTTATTTTTTCCACATAAAAAATAAAAATAATACTAAGATTGCAACTTATTTACATATAACTAAGGTTACAATGCGGATTGATGTAATGGTAACATAATTGGCTCATGTCCAATAAATAGAGGTTCAAGTCCTTTGTCCGCATATATTATTACTACTTATTCATTTATAAAATCAACAATTTATAACTATGTTTTTATTATGTTATATAAAAAAAAGTATATCAAAGAAAATTATAAAAAAATAGAAAGGTAATGCTGGAATGGTAGACAGGAATAGCTTAGGACTATTTGATTAAAAATCATATCCGTTCAAGTCGGATTTACCTTAAATATTTATTTTAGTTTGTATTAATGAAAATAATAGTATATAGATTACTAGGTGCTTTATAACTGATGGTACACATATATTAATTGCTTCTATTGTTAGGGAAAGGCCATAAATATGTTGTAGACTAATCGGTAAGTCATAAATTTTTGGTATTTACCCATGAGTGTTCGAATCACTCCAACATAAGGCAAAGGCCATACAAGCGTTTAAGTTTAACCAGTTTACACTATAAAAACTATAATAAGTAATTATTATTTTTAAAACCAAACTAACATCAATAATATTTATAAATGTAGTAGTAACGTAGCTATAACAACTTAATGATAAATAACTGTAACATTAAACAAAGGTGGATATAGTTCAATAGGTAGAACAACTGTATGTGGCACAGTAAGTTTTCTGTTCAAGTCAGGATATCCACCCTCGCCTTAAGCCTTAAAAGAGATGTGTTATGAAAACTAATAAGCCCGAGTAGTTCAATTGGTTAGAACATTAATTTCATGCATTAATAATGAGAATTCAAATTTCTCCTCTGGCTAGTATTGCTACATTATTTATATCATTTTAATAAAAGCACTAAAAACATAAAAGAAAAGTAAACTCTAAACGTTGTTTATTGTACTTAATAAGAAGTTATAATATATTGATGTCTAATTGGTAAAGGGCTGGAAAAGGCCCTAGGTTATTCTTATTACACTTTATATTCTTCTATTTATTTTATACAGTTAAAAGGGAAAAAAAGCATTTAATGTTAGCTAAAAGGAATTAGCTTAATTGGTAGAGCAACCGTTTTACACACGGTAGGTTAGGTGTTCAAGTCACCTATTCCTTACTATTTTAGGAGTACTTTCATTTTTTTTTTTATTCATAAAAAAAAAGAAAAAGTTAAATAAAAAAAAAATCGCTATATATATGTCATTAATATGGTTACAAACTACAATATTATGTTAAATATACATAGAAGTACTTTTCAAGGACATCCCTTCCATTTAGTATCTCCTTCTCCTTGACCTTTATTCACATGTATGAGTTTATTAACTCTAACAACTTCAACAGTGTCAACTATACACGGATTTGAAAATGCAGGTACTTGATTACCTTTAGCGCTAATTTTAGTTATTTCAAGTATGTTTTTCTGATTTAGAGATGTAATTTCAGAAGGTACTTACTTGGGTAATCATACATTAGCAGTGCAAAAAGGATTAAATATGGGTGTTGCTTTATTCATAGTTAGTGAAGCGTTGTTTTTCTTAGCTATTTTCTGAGCTTACTTTCACAGTGCACTATCACCTACAGTGGAACTAGGTGCTCAATGACCTCCTATAGGTATAGAAGCAATAAATGCTTTTGAACTACCCCTTTTAAATACCGTTATATTACTAGCATCTGGTGTTACAATTACTTACTCTCATCACTCTTTAATACAGGGTAATAGAAATGGTGCATTGTATGGAGGACTATTTACTATAATATTGGCCCTGATATTTACTGCATTTCAAGGTGTAGAATACTCTGTGTCTTCATTTACTCTATCAGATGGTGCATACGGATCATGTTTTTATTTTGGTACTGGTTTTCACGGTCTGCACGTTATAATAGGTACAATATTTTTAGCTGTAGGTATATGACGTTTACTGGCTTATCACCTTACTGAAAATCACCACTTAGGACTTGAGGCAGGTATATTATACTGACACTTTGTTGATGTGGTATGATTATTCCTATTCTTATCAGTATATTACTGAGGTTCATAGTTATTAATTTTTTTTTGCTATAGGCCCAAATAATGCTATAAATATACGTTTGGCGTTATAGTGATAAAAGATAAAAAAAATAT
>CATIWR010421398.1:0-18150 GCA_949677035.1 Omphalea diandra | reverse complement strand
TAATAACAACTACATCTCTTGAAATAACTGAATCTGTCACCTGCAAATTGAGTAAATAATCATCGAGAACATATGCAAATCCTTCAATATTGTGCATATATTTTTTTTTCTATTAAGTTAGGAGAGAAGTCACACATATGTTGACTGAAGTTAATTTCAAGTCGGATTAATTTTGAATCATATCTCTTTTATGTAGATTCATGTCGAGTTATTGTAGGTTGTAGATAAGCCAAATTAAGTTACTGAATCAAAATATAAATGGAAATTCAGATTATTTTTGGGTCATATATTCAGATTTTGAATCATTCATTCATAACTTAATTTAGCTTAAATAAAGAAATACTATGTTAATTTTTAAGTAAAGTATTCATATCTTTAATAATTTAAATTAAATCACATTCAAATTAGATTAGAACCATGTTAATTCATATTGATTTATAGGTTAGTTTAGGGTCAAATCAAATTTGACTTAATTTTTTAATCATTTTGATTTTTTTTATTGAGTTGAATGTGATTTTTTTTTTTTAATGTGAGTTTAGATTGAATATAGAAATGATCATGCATAATTTACATAATTTGCATAAATAATTATTAACTTATAATTCCCACATCATTGTAGTTATAAGATTAAGATTTATTGAGTTAGGTCACTAAAACTTTGATTTTTTTGTAATCAAATTTTGGAGCTCAAATTATGTGATCAGAATATTAATATTTTGATTTTTTTTATATTGTTCATGTGGATCTCTCGTTATTTTACATATCATTCAAGCAGAATCAATAAAATATAATTTCACTAAAGTGTTTAGCACTAAAACACCTCACCCATAATTACGAACTCATCAAAAAGAAAAATTGAGATCCAATTGTCAAAATTTATGTTGCATCAACATCTAACTAAAATTTATTTTTGATATTTGATTACAAGATTAATGATAACTATCCGACTAAATAAATCATAATTATATGACTAATAATGAAAATTCAACCACATTTTACCAAATCTTTATGTAAATTTCTCACTAAATCTTTATTTAAAAAAATCAGCCGACGTAACAACAATATGCGTTCAAATATCCAAAAACAAAAAAAAAAATAGGGGGACACATGTTAAAGAAAAGATTACCTTCAGAAGTCCATTTTCGAGTCACAAACCAATAAATTAACGTGTGATCCACCGGCACTATTCCAAGCTGAACATTGTTGGCATTTTTCAACAGAAGAAGTTGACTACCATATTCATGACCACTCTGGTAATACGTGTATCCTCTTACCACAGATGATGGAGAGAGCTTTGGGGAATTCGGCCCTAGAATCGTTGCAAAGATAGAGTTCACACCATCACATCTAATCACAATCTTGGCCTCAAGAACACTTCCATCATGAAGATGAAGAATTGGGTATAAGGTTATGGGATCCACTTCTATGGACTTAACATGACGACCAAATTGTATGGTGTCCCTTGGCAAACCATTGGCTAAAGCTTTAACAAGATCAGTTCGTCTTAAGCATCTTCGTTCCTCACCTTTATGTCTACAAGATTATATCAGTGAGAGGTAAGTTCCTCCATTTTATATAGAATCTGTCTAGAAGATCAGTGCTAGCAGTTGGCATTTGTGCATGCTCCCAACTTACCCTAGTGACAAATTTTCTGGCTGGCCGTCAGGAACTAATATGCGAGTGCCGCTGCATGCATGGATAAAGCATTGAGTTACTCACATGAAAAAGGATAGGAGAAAAAGAGGGCGAAACTTGGGAAATCTCACATAAGATTGAAAAATTGTAGCAGTCTGCCTAAGTGTTGAAGCAACATCAACAAGATCAAGTGCTCGCCAACCATTTGACTGCATTATGATTCCAGTTCCAGTGGTTCTCAATGTCTTGGATTTTTCAAGTATTATGCTTCTAATACCTTCCCTGGAAAGAAATCTAATTAAGTACCATTTTACACAAAATGTGAAAAAATATTAAAAAGAAATGGAAGAATAAGAAGTAAAATAATGAAACCTGTGAAGAGAACGGGCGGTACCAAGGCCGCATATCCCACCTCCAACGATCACGATCTCCTCTTGTTGTGCACTCTCCATCTTCTTCTATTTTATAGTAATTTCACCAATTGCTTTTGCTTGCTAATATAATGAACAATCATATGACTTACTATATGCATATACATAGGTGATGAAAAGATTAATAAAATATTTTAATTTATTATAAATTTACTCGAAACAATAAAAAATTATTGATTAAAGCTGACAATAATAGTTTTTATTGGTTTTGGAATGCACTTTTTTTACTGATGCAATGAAGAATTAGTTAACATTTTTTTTTTTTCATATGGATGCACAACATAGTTGGATTTTACATCTTACTTCTTTATCTCATTTATATTTTGTCATTCTATAAAAATTTCTCATATTGACATGGACAAAATTTTTATTATTTTCTTTAACTATTTTTTCTCTATTCCTCTCACACTTAATAATTTTTTACAATATAAATCTAACTAATATTTAGATTGCATTTTTCTTCTTCACAATTTACTAATATATTTTCTGAATTTTATATTTTATATAATTTTATATATTTCCCTTACAATTGAGATTAGTTTCTTAAAGAAAAACAATTGATCAAATTTTTTAATTTTTTACTTGAAAAAAGTTAGCTATTAATCTCTTATCACATTTATTTTATAGATTTTAACATTTAATATAATTTTTTAGTCATAATTCATAAAAAAATTCTTTTCTCTTAATAGTGGATAGTAAGAATTTGCATATCTAATTAGGATATATAAATTAAAAAATATAACTAAAATTTAGCAAGGCAAGAATCAGAATTAAAAAGTTAGCAATAATATTGCACTTAGACTAAGCAAAATCGATGTTAAATTTTCACATTTGTTATGGTTTGACTTTTATGTGAATAAGTAAAATTTCTTTCCTTTTAATATTGCACTATATTATTAATAAAAAAATTTTAATTTTTAGATTTTTTTAAGTGTATCCTTATTCAAAATATCAGTGTGTGTGTAGAGGTCGTACAAGTAGAGGTAATTTACTTAAATTTTAATTTGTTAATTCTAAATTAAAGCATTACACAAAATTAAAATTAAAGGATTTTACTAATAAAAATAAATTTTTTAAAAAAATTATCTAATCATAATATTTTTTTGATAATTCATTTTTAAAATTCATCATGAATGTTTCATGCTTAAATCACATGAATGGGTTCAATTCTGTATAAATTTTCATTCAATTTTTTTGGAAACAAAAAGTTGTAAATTTTAAGAGCCATTCGTTTTAGAGTGAGCAAAAACGGAGTTGAACTGATATTATTTAATGGGTTCAGTTTGGTTTTTCAATGTATATAAGTTCTATTTGATTTCAAGTTAAAAAAATCTCAATTTTAGATTTTGATTCGATTTTTTATACAAAAAATGAATAAATACAATAAACGATAATTATTAATAAATTAAATTAATTTGAATCAAATCAATCTAAAATATATGTAATTTAAAGAAATGAATTAAACCAAACTAAAATTTTATAAATTCAACCTTGATTTGAATTGTAAGTATATAAATTTCAATTTATTCGATTTTTCAAAAAATTCCAGTTCAGGATTCTTAAAATATAAAATTCAGGTTTTTGATTCTGATAAAAATCGAACAGATTGAATGCTCATCCCTTATTTATTTCACTTTCTTATATTTGAATATTTAATTTAACTATAACGTAAAATTTTCTTGATTTGAATTCATTTGCAAATGAAGTTTGTGTTTGACATGCTATAAAATAAAAATAACATTTACTTCAAATAAAATGAATTATGTGTTTGACTTGAATGTAAAATTCAATATAATGTCTTATTTTCATAAAAATATCTTTGAGTTATTTTTTTAATTTTTATAATTAAAAAAAGAAGATAGAATAAAGTGAGAAGAAAAAAAAAAGGAGAGAACAAGACGATAAAGGAGAATGATAATGAAAAAAGACATTTTAGCTAGATGTGTTTTGTTACAATAGAAAAAATTTACAATTTTAAAATTTATTTGAAATTTCAACTAAATTTGATAAAAGTTATTTTAGTTAGAACTAATCTTAAAAAAAATAATGAAATAGAATTTGACGTGAATTTATATTAAATACTTAAAATATAAATTTATAAATAAATTTTAAAAAATTATAGAATTTATTCATATAAAAGACACTCTTACACTATATATGTTATAAATAAATATATTTGATATAAATAAACTTCACAAAATGAAATATTTTAACATAAAGACATTTTTATAAAAATAAAATATTTTATTGAATTTTCATTTAAATCAAATAAAAATATCATTTTTCTTGAAATAAATTTTTTTTTTATTCTATAATATATGAAATTTAAAAATTTATTTCTAAATAAATTTTTAATTATAGTTCAAGCAATACAATGTTTGTGATAATTAGAGGTGAGTAAAAACTAGATCATACCAAAAAATTGACTGAGTCGATTTAATTCAAACAATTCAGTTTGATTCTTTAATAAAAGTTAATTTGGTTCCATTTTAATTTAAAAAAAATCAGTTTTCAATTTCAGTTTAGTTTTTTACATAATAAATCGAATAAACTGAATAAATTAAAATTATTAATGAATCAAATTAATTTGAATTGAATCAAATTTAAAATATCTATAATTTGATTAAATTGAACCGAAACGAACTGAAATTTTATAGATTCGAGTTGGTTCAATTTGTATGTCTGTAAAATTTAGTTTAATTAGTTTGGTTTATTTGATTTTTTCAAAATTTAAATTCAGTTAGATTTAAATAATATAAAATTTGATTTAATTAATTTTAATAAAAAAATTAAACTAAATAAACTGAACTGACCGATTACCCGCTCATAGTTGCTCTGCTAATAAGGCCAAATCACCAAACAATAAATAATCCAAGAGCTTTGCAATCATCAAATTTGATAAAAATTTCTCTTAATTATATCTAATTTTAAAAATTTAATACAATAAAATTTCAAATGATTTATACTAATACACAAAATGTAAATTTATACATAAATTTCAAAAACTATAGAATTTTGTACATCAAATATACTCTTATATTATATTCAGTATAAATAAATTTCATAAAATGAAATTACAAAGACATTTTTATAAAAATAAAATATTGTATTAAATTTTCATTTAAATCAAATAAAAAAATTTATCTCACTTGATATGAATTTTATTTTTATTTTATAATATATTACATATAAAAATTTATTTTTAAATAAATTCCATTACAAAATTTATTTATAAATTAAATAATTTTTGAGTTATAATTCTAGCAACACTGAGTTAGTGATAATCCGCTTCAGCCGCCAATTATTAGTTGGCAATTCAGTGTGATTGTACGTCATTACTATGGCTAATCTAAAAGCCCACCAGCAACTTCAAGCTACAGTTGCTATGCTGATGGACCAAATTATGTAGAACTTCCTCGCTCCCACTGGCCACACTGTTGGTGACTGCCTTGGTCCATTGCCGTGTCTACTACTCATTTTCTAAGATTCTTACTCTGGATCATGTTTTTTTTTTTCGGGAGGGCAAATTGTTGATGGGTTTCAACATCTCAATTTGATTTTTGAAGAGATGTATTCTTTAGGTTTCTCTGTTATGATAGGATTAGTATGCAGTCATCTAATAGACTCGTGCTTATGAGCAGATTTTGGTTTTCTTAATCACATGGGTATCTGTATATTCGATTGTGGAAACAGAGTTAGATTTCCAGCGCTTAATTTGATCTATTTATTTGATTCTTCCTTCTTGAATGACCATTTTTTGCTGTGTTTTCCCCAATTGATGAATTGTCATAATGAAATCTCAACAATTTGGACCATAAAAGTTGCTTACAAGAGAAAGAAAAGAAAATACAGTGTTTTATGCTGCTCTATTCTCAGCAGTGACCTTTCCCCTTTAGTCACATGTTCTAATCCTCATTGTCTCTTTAACTGTTTAGCTTTGTAGAAAACCAAATAAAAAAAAAATGGAGAAAGAAAAGAAAGCCTACAGAGCTCACTGTTTAGTCATATCCTATCCTATTCAAAGCCACGTAAATCCTATGCTTCAATTCTCAAAGGGCATTGAACACCTAGGAGTTAACCTCACCTTTGTTACCATTCGCTTTTTTGCCAAATCCATCACGCATGATCCATCATCATCATCCAGCAGTTCCATTGTTCTTGAAACCGTATCCGATGGCCATGACGAAGGTGGCAGAAATGCAGCAGAAAGTTACCAGGTCTACCTAGAATCCCTTAGAAATGTGAGCTCTGGAACACTTAGCCATCTTATTGAGAAGCTACATGGTTCTTCCGGCTGCCCTGTAGATTGCATTGTTTATGATGTAATAATGCCTTGGTGTCTTGAAGTTGCCAAGAAATTTGGGTTACTTGCTGCTGCTTTCTTCACTCAATCTTGTGCTGTTGATATCAAGGACTTATTATACCTCCTCTTGGGGGGGTGACTGAAGTTTTGGCTCCTGGATTGCCTTCGCTTCAACCTGAAGATCTGCCTTCTTTCGTTTATCACTTTGGATCTCACTCTGGTTCTTGACATGCTTTTGGATCAATACTTTAACATTGATAAATCTGACTGGGTTTTTTGCAACACCTTTTATGAGTTGGAGCAAGAGGTCAGTAAATAAACTTTGCGGTTGTTAGTGTTATTGATTTAGTTTTGTTATATTTCAATTAAGATTTTGCATATATATAGTAATGTACATATAGATTCTACCATGGGACTAACAACTAGTGGTTGAGTGTGTGCCTCAGTCTGGCAGGAGGTCTGGGCTTAAAATCATGGCAACCATAAAAAATTTCCGGTACAAAAATTGTAGATATATCCAACTGCTTTTCATTTATTGTTATGCAATCTAATTCGTTTTGCCCTAGGAAGTAGACTGGATGGCAAATCTTTGGCCATTGATGACTATTGGACCAACCATACCGTCCATGTACTTAGACAAGCAGCTTGATTTCTGCATCTTTAAGCCTGATAACCAGGCTTGAATGAATTGGCTTAATGATAAGCCAAAAGGGTCTGTAGTATATGTATCTTTTGGAAGCACAGGGACTCTAGGAGTTGAGCAAATGGAGGAGCTATATTGGGGCTTGAGAAAAAGTGATTTTTATTTCCTATGGGTGGTAAAGGCATCAAAAGAAGCTAAATTTCCAGAAAACTTCATAGAAGAACTTTAGAAAAGGGTTTGGTGGTGAGTTGGTGTCCACAGCTAGAGGTGCTAGCTCATGAGGTAGTAGGATGCTTCGTTACTTATTGTGGTTGGAACTCAACTTTGGAGGCCCGGAGCATGGGAGTTCCAATGGTGGCAATGCCTCAATTGTCAGACCAAACTACTAATGCAAAGTATATTATGGATGTTTGGAAGAGTGGATTTAGAGCTCTAGTCGATGAGAAAGGAATTGTTGGACGAGAAGTGATCAAGGATAATACAATAAAGGAAGTAATGGAGGGGAAGAAAAGGGAGAGATATCAAAGCAAATGTGGAGAAATGGAGGAAATTAGCCAAAGCTGCAGTAGATAAAGGTGGAAGTTCCGACAAGAACATTAGAAAGTTTGTTGCCAATCTAGCTCATTCCTAGTTTTTTTTTTTCTTGTTTGGGGGGTTCTATTTGATGATATTTTGTCTCATCTGTTGGAAAAATAAGGAAAGTTAAGGTTAAAAGCATTTTGGATAAACAAGTAATTCATTTTATAATTCATGCAAGTTCTAATACTTCATGTTATCATTACGCAAAATATTTTATACATTTTTAAAGATCATGATGATATGCAAATATTTATAAAATAGAAAATATTTGCATATTTAATTTCTAATAATAGATGCATAAAATATTTCGCAAATATTTAATTTCCATATTAAATATGCAAATATTTATAAAATAGAAAATATTGTTTGATGTTAATAAATGCATTTTGTATACTATTTGTGTTTGTTATAGCCTATTTTAATAAATTCCATGTATTGTTGCAGATATATTTTTAAATTTTTCTTTAAAAATTTAATTTTGGTAAGTATATTAGTTAATATTAATTTCAAAAACTTGAAACTTAAAAAATTTTTAAAACTTATATATATATATATATATGAGCATAAAACTTTTGAATATACTAAAATACCTCTAATTTCAATAATTAATTTAGATATTATATATGACTAATAGTAACATATAAAAATATAAATGTATTTTTAGTTGGAAAATAATCTAAAGAGTAGAAAGTATTTCATATATAATAGGATTCTTAGAGGAAAATTGTGTGAATTATATTATATATTCAAGTACTCAATCAATATCTTTTTTTAGGGGATATAAGTATCCATGTTACTGTATAGCATATTATTATTACATTAGTCTTTTATCAAATATTATGTATATGTCATATAATATCTTAAGTTTAACGATATACATATATTCTTTATATATGCAAAAAAGCCAAAACTATTTAAATCTAATTTACATTTGACTATGCACTGCTATATTTTTTTTTAAAAAAAAAATTTCTGTCTCTAAACATTAATTTATAAGAATTAGATGTGTGAGAAAAGAGAGTTATTTGTTAATAAGTAAAATTGCGTTAAACAAAGAAATTACTGAAAGTTGCATTTTTGCCTTTAATTTATTACAGATTAAGACATCTTTAAATATACTATATACTCTTTGAATTTATATATATAGACATAAAATTATAAGCACAAAACTAGATATGAAGTATTAAAAAATAATAAATTTTGTTACAGAAATTAATAAATACAAAATACAGTTTAGATTTATAATAATAGATTTATATAAAATTATAGGCAAAAAAAAAAAAACTTGTAAAGTTATATTATATTCATTTATAAGTATATTTTTATGTTTTTTTAATTCTTTTTATTGTTTTTGTTCAATCTTATAAGGTGATTAAATTTTATTTTTACTAATTTTTATCATATTATCATTAATTATTTTTCTGAATGTTTCATATTATCATAAAATATTTTAATTAAATTTGGTCAAAGATGAATCATTCACTTTAAAATAATTAAAATTATAGGCTTAATATTATGAAAACATCAAATATATATTGAAATAATTTATTATATTTATAATCTAAAACAATTAATTTTATGAAAAATATAATAATAAATTAAATAAACAAATCATCTTTGCTGTTACATAATCACATTTTTTGGAGCAAGAAAATTAAAATTCATTAATAGGGACAAAATACAAAATAGAGATACAGAAAGAGAAGTTGAGATCTATAGAAAATATACTTGATCTAAGTCTGAAACTCAATTGCATTTGACAAATATAAAAAATCCAAAAGTGTAGACAATAATTTCTACATCTCTCTCCATTCACCAAATGCACTATTAGCAATGCGCTGTTTGTGCATCATACATAGACTTGATCTCCATGAACTGAAGCAGCCCTTACTTCTCATCGTCGACCAATCTTAGTGAGGCTATAAAATTGAGAAGTATATTGAAGGTGAAATCCAAGCGCATATATTACATTACCCCTCTCTGATACAATGGTCTGTCTTAACTCATAAGCTCAATTCCTCCATAATAACTTCCTAGAAAATCTAAGAAATTGATATGCACCTCCTATTAAACCTGAAATATGTCGGAGAAATCAGAAAAAAGATCTGAAATATGTCGAAGAAAGCACACAGCGGAGAGAGAGATAAAAGGACGTAGGTCACAGTGTTATTGAGATAAGATAATGCAAGTCTTAAACTTTTTGAGCTTTGTAATCGAGATAAGATTAGTATTGAATTCTATATATAACCAAATTCTATTCAACTCCTTCAAAGCTTTTATGTACTCTCAAGCTCCTCCATCCCCATTTCATTAATAACCTCATCCCACCAAAACCTACATTAGCATTATTTTCGCTCACCATATTCCACTCTTCAATCATTGCCAAATGCTTCTTCTTCTTCTCCAGCTCTTTCACTGCCTCCTCATACACTTTGTTCCGTTGTTTTACTCATCGGTTATTGTCAATGCCAGCTGCCTCATCTTCCCTACCATCAGACACATTCATCAGATACCAATCAAGAACAGTGTATTTACATGTTGGGGGTGGCTGAAGACGAGTACTTTCTTGCCTAGAGGGAAGGCAAGAATCGATACTTGTGCACCACAAAGTAAGCAGAGCTCGCTTGGTTTATTAACTAGACCTGCAAGGCACTTCGAGAACATTGGCGGAACCAAGGGGGGGACTGGTATGGGCTGAAGCCTCTCCTGACCAGCAATGGAGAAAAGAAAGGGGCTGAGGTCTGCTGCTATGGAGGAGAGAAAAGGAAGGGGGGAAGGGGGCTGATGAGGAAGAAGAAGCCGCCCTCCCTAAGTTTTATTATTATTATTATTTTAATACGATAAAAAGGGCTTCTATTATGGGTTTCTCCCTTAATGAATGGATGAGTAAGCCCATCTGCTATGGACCAAGACAATTGTCTCCAGCTGGCCTCTTTGTGTACAGAAGTTATATTATATGGGAGGGCTTCAGTATTGTTGCCTCATCCAACAATCCAATGGGGCTAAAGCCCGTGTATTATAAATATTTAACGGTGTTTAGTTGTGAAATTTATTATTTATATGGAATTTAAAAGTTTACATAATTTTAAAAATATAAGATTATTGTTTGATTGAATATAAATTTTTTAAAATTATAATTTACATATTTGATTTATATATAGAAAATTAATTTATATTAGTATCATATCTCTAATATAATTATATTTTTTTAATTAATCTATATAAAAAATATGTCTTATGCAATAAAGTTGATTATAGTCAACAAATCAATGTGAAATATAGATACTATTCACATAAATATTCAAAAAAATATTTATGACCGTAACATACTAATTATTTAAATATATAATCTATGATAATAAAAAATTTTTACAATTGAAAATTTGAAAAATCTTATTCAGAAGTTGGTTCAAACTGAAAAAAAAAATAATTTTTTCATTGACATATCACTTGATCAAGTTAGGATTGATTTTACCAATTGCAATTGTTTATGTTAAAAGAGTATTTTTTGCAATAAAAACTGTCAAAACTAAGTTAGATAATAGAATGAGAGACAAATGAATGAATAATAGTCTAGTTATATACATGGAAAAGGAGATTTTACAATAATTAAAAATGAGTAAATCTTACAACGTTTTCAACAAATGAAAACTCTTAGATATAGTTGTTTCTCTCAGTCGCATAATTAATACCAACAATTCACATGTCAATCAATAGTCACTTTGTAAGTGTGTATATTTATATATTTTTATTGATTTTATAGTTGTCACTTTGATATTTTAGTTGTTAAATATTTAATTGCATCAAAAAATTTAAATTTAATAGTGAATTCTGTCTAAAATAATTTTTAGTTTCGTCGTCGTTCGAAAAGGTCACTTGCAGATTGCTCTTCCCTTCAATGGGCTTGATCTCGATCTTTTGACCCCCATCTTGTGATCTTTCGTCATCTCTTCAGGCTGAGCACACCTCTATAAGGTTGATATGAAGAGTCAAGGAAGAACATCTCTATATATATTTTAGGTTATGGGGTTACTTGACGCATAATTCCTGTTATGTTGACAAAAACAAGGACCAATAAAATGGGTATAGAGGTTCATTATTGTTATTTTACTAAAAAAGAAAAATCTTTAAATCTATAGTAGTTTGAGATATTGATTAAGGGATGAGATAATTTAGAAGAGACTAGAAAAAGGAAGTAGTATATAGTTTTTGCTATTTTTATTGTTGATTTACGAATGTGGTGAATAAGGAAATATTGCCTTGAGTGTTTTTCATTTCCCTTTTTGGTATTGATTTGAGTTTTCTAATTTATGAAAATTTTAAAAGAAAAAAGAAAATAAAAAGAAAGGAAGAAATAAAATTGCAATGGAAATCATAAAATGGGTAGAAAGGTTGAGCCAATATTTTCATGTTTCGACCTTTTTAACTTTCTAATATCTGAAATTTTAAAGTAGATTAAAGAGTACCATCTTTCCTAACTCAGTTATAATATTTTCACCTAAAAATAATAATAATATTGGTGATTTCTTTTAAAAATTGTTCCTCTTATAGCAATAATTTTTCTGAGTTATCTCTCCTTAGGTGTTGCACCATATATTTATAATTTTTCTTTAATAATTTGTTTGTCCCAAAAAGGGTCTTGATCAAATTAATATCAATTCCAAGAAAAATGCAATGTTTTCCTAATAAAAAGAAGAAAATGAGATAAAATAGGCTTTAGAAGTGGAAAAGAGTTAATAAGGAGAAAGATTAATGTGTTGATTAAGACCATAGTCAATAAAAGTAATATATAAAACTTCATCACATTAATTAATTGAATAGTTATCATTCTTTAAATACCAATAAGCACTGGAATCAATAACATCGAAAAATTTTATCTATGAGGTTGCAAGATTGAACGTAATTACAACCTTATTAACTATCATACTAAATAAATCTCACTATTCAGTGACAAAAAAAAAAAAAATTCCCAAGTACATTTTCGTGATGCAGCTATAGCATTAACATTTTTAAATTAATAATTTTCAAAAAAACTTTTAAGAAAAATATTAGTTCCGTTGCCGGGAATCGAACCCGGGTCTTTCGGGTGAGAGCCGAATATCCTAACCGACTAGACTACAACGGATCCTGGTTTGAGTTAGGATTTATACATAATTGATTGATTTTCCCAGATTTATGGAACTCCCCCGCCACTCGACTTGTCCTGCGCCTCTTCCACCATTTTTGGAACTTCAACGCTTTAATGAGTAACTTAGGAGTTGACAGCTGATCATACTCCATAAAATTAATTCCGATTCTCTCTAATTCCATTTCCAAGAATCCCAAATTCCCACGCACATGGAACCCATTTCCTCATCTCCAAACACAATCCCTGTTGTATCCACTTTCGCGACTCCCTTCGACAACGACAATTCTCCTCCACAGTCTCAAATCCGCAAGCCCATAGCATTATGGCCAGGAATGTACCATTCACCAGTCACCAATGCTCTGTGGGAAGCAAGGTCCAACATCTATGAAAGACTCCTTGACCCACCCAAAGATGCTCCTCCCCAAAGCGAATTGCTTACTAAAACTCCCAGTCAGAGCCGCACAAGCATCTTGTACAATTTCTCTACTGATTATATACTTAGAGAGCAGTATAGAGATCCATGGAATGAGGTCAGGATTGGCAAATTGCTTGAGGACCTTGATGCTTTGGCTGGTACCATTTCTGTGAAGGTACCATCACCCCACCCCCCCACCCCCCCTCTCTCAGTTAGTTTGTTCTTTTTTTTTTGGCACACATTTTAACCCTAACTTCCGAAAATAAATTCTGGGTTTTGCTTTAAATTTCATTGTCTGAATTGGGTTTTATGGATTCTTGTGCTTTAATGATGAAAGTTTGGATTTTTCCTTTTTTGGTAGTGTCATACAGATACTAGATATTTTGATTGTTGCCTTATTGTTGCCTCAGTGCATAGAACCTAATTTAATTATGCTAAAAATGTCACTTTTATGCCTGAGCTGCTTCATTAGTATACGAGTAATAAGCAATTTTCTGGTTCAAATTGGGTCTGATGTTCCACTTTGATCTTAGTTGTGAAACAAAATTTTCACCTGTCTTTGGTTCGTATTTGATTAAACGTGTGTTGTTGTATTAGCACTGTTCTGACGATGTTAGTACAACAAGGCCGCTCTTGCTGGTGACGGCATCTGTTGACAAGATTGTCCTGAAGAAGCCAATCAGTGTTGACAATGATCTTAAAATAGTAGGTTCTGTCATTTGGGTTGGACGGTCATCAATTGAAATTCAACTGGAAGTCATTCAGTCCAGCAAAGGTATTCTAATTTGGAATTAGCTATGACATTGTAGATTGTGACTTACCTGTGTTTGGTGCAAGAGAAATCAATCAAGAGAAATGAAGGGAAAACGAAAGAAAAGAAATTTAATTTCTTTTCTCTTATTTGGATCTCTTATTTGCATAAAAGAGAAATTCAAATTCATTAAGTGTAAATTTACTTTTTTAACTCATTGAAAAGATAATATATGAAGATAAATTAGAGGTGTTTTAATAATTTAATATATTATATACTTTTTAACTTCACATTTCTCTTCAAATTGAAGCGAAATTTTTATTATTCTAATTTCTTTTCAATTCTCTCCATTTCTTTTCTTTTCTTTCCATTATTTGCAAACCAGATAAGGGAAATAATTCTAATTTTTTTTCTTTTCTCCTCACTTCTCTCAAACCAAACAAATAAAATTCTGCATGAAACGCAAATGCCAGAGTTTTCCCTGATTGTGACTGTTCTTAGGCTAAACAACAAAGTGGGTTCTTATTTGATGGGCTTAATTTTAAGCTAACTATTCTTGTAACAAATGCCTTGGGATTTATCTTCTACATGTTTTGAAGAATTCGCTGCAACGAAAGGCAAGCGAGAAAAACCAATTATTATTTACATTGCAAAATACATGGAAATTTTAACCTATACTTTATTGATGACAGAATAAAACGTTTTTTCTTCAAATTTACCAAGTAAAATAAAACTTAAAATTGTTCTGCAGAGGGCTGTGATCCTTCGGACTCGGTAGCTCTGACAGCAAACTTCATATTTGTGGCCCGAGACTCTAAAACTGGAAAGGCTGCTCCAGTAAACCGCCTTTCACTGGAAACTGAACGAGAAAAGTTACTTTTTGATGAAGCTGAAGCAAGGAGTAAGCTTAGGAAAAGGAAGAGAGTAGATGTGAGAAAAGAATGTGAGAATAGAGAAATCAATAGACTTGAAGCACTTTTAGCTGAGGGACGAATCTTTTGTGACATGCCAGCCCTAGCAGACAGGATCAGCATTCTTCTGAGGGATACTTGCCTTGAAAACTCTTTGATTTGTCAGCCACAGCAAAGGAACATCCATGGTCGAATCTTTGGAGGGTTTTTGATGAATCGAGCATTTGAGTTGACTTTCTCAACTGCTTATGCATTTGCTGGATTGGTCCCTTACTTTCTAGAAGTTGATCATGTAGATTTTTTGAGGCCAGTAAGTGCCAGCATCTCCTTTTCTCTGTCTTAATTTTCATCAGTTATGAGCATTAGCTTGATTATAAATGCGTCTCTAATGAAGTAGACTTCTAATCCAAACCCAACACCTGTTTTCATACATCAGTGGTTGGGAGTGATTTTGTATCATGTAGCATGGCAAAGCTTGGTATGCATATTTTATCAACTATGATAATTCAAAAATGTAACTATTTATCTTTGAAATCTAAATTGCAGGTAGTGGATTAATTATCTGCCTTTCATGTGCATGTATTTTTTAAGAGAGCAAGAGAAATAATATTTATAGGTTTAGCATTTTTATTGATCGACTACAGAAGCTGTACCCTGTGCATCACAGCCTCAACACTATGAATTTACATGAATTAAATATATTTTGTGAACAGGTGGATGTTGGAGACTTCCTGCGTCTGAAGTCACGTGTTCTTTTCACAGAACTTGAAAAGCCTGAGGAGCCTTTAATTAACATTGAAGCTGTTGCTCACGTTACCAGGCCTGAGCTGAGATCAAGTGAGGTAAGCTTCTATAGAATGCTCTTTTCAATCAGAACTACAGATTAGCTAACTCACTTTCAAAAAGGGATCCCGAATTAAAACTGTTAATAGTATGCATTGATCTCTCTGTAACACATATTTCCCAGCTATTTAATTGCATTTGTGTTTATTTTATTTGAAACAGGTATCAAATACATTTTACTTCACTTTCACAGTACGTCCAGAGGCAAAAGCCACAAAGAATGGATTTAGGATACGCAATGTAGTTCCAGCAACAGAGGAAGAAGCACGTCGTATCTAGAACGCATGGATGCAGAGACCTTGCAGTCAAGTAAAGGCATATGCAAATAAGAATATTCTGATCATTCAAAACAATGGATAGTCAGAGGAACTGATATCTTATTTAGAACCACCCTTCCTCTCCAGCCATACGACCCCTTGGTAGTCTGGTTAAAATAACTATAGCTTTAATACACAGGTTTATGATGTCTCCACCATGTGTAACTCTGAGTTGGGATGTAATGCTCAACTTTTTTTGTTGGGGGAATTTGAAATAAAATTGCTTTTAGTCCCAAAACAGTTGTTAATCTATCATTGATCTTATATGGTAGTGTGAAATTAGGAAGTTCAACTGCCTACTGCAGTGAAAGCAAAATCAGAAAATATGTACAGGAAACACAGCACAAATCCTTCAATATAACAGGAAAATTCTATAGCAAGAGCTTTACTTCTATAATTAAATAACATTCCTATAATCAACGTCTTAAGGCAGGCCTACATGAGATTTTCACAAACCATCATCCACCCCGATTCAGCATCCTGCCTTATTCTCCTTGAAGGATCTCTGTATACTATCTATAGAACAAAAGCAATCCCAAAACTTTATACAAATATGTGGAAACAAAAAAAATAAATTACATGAATCTGATGGGCAAGCCCGTGAAAAACCGAGGACAACCAAAACCACCAACCTTAGTTTCTGGCTAGAATGCAACCAAATTTCAACCTGATACAAGCCAGAAATTCTAGAGAGATGCACCCTTATCATCAGAGGAACTGTACTGTTCTCTTGAATTCGGGCCAGAAAGACCCTGTGGCAGTGTAGGATTTACTGGAACTGGAAATTTATGAGCAGAACTAACTATTGTGCGTTCATTGATCATACCAACTTCTTTGCACACCCGATCGAGAACACTAAGAAAATCTCTCACTACCATGAAGATTCTGAAAGGATGAGCTTCTTCCTTTGCCGAATTCCCATGGAAGTACTCTGTTATCTCCTTCACTAGAGACATAGCAACACTTTCATGGGCTTGAATTCTTATGATCTCCTCCTCAGCCACTTTCATGAATCTTTTCATCGCATCAGAAAATTTCTGGCTAGTTTCATTCGATTGTATTGTTTCATTTAATCGCAAAACCTCATTGATATTCTCAATACCTTTGGAAAGTTTGGAGACATCACTACTTAGTACTTCAGAATCCATAGCAGCTGCTTTCTTCACATTGGCAAGCTCTGAACCTAGACCAGAAACAACTTGCAGGCCAAGCTTTCTACACTTAGCATCTTCACTTGAGCTGAAGTTTGGAGTTTGATTTGTACTCAAAAGACGAGCACCTTCAGTTCTTATAATTTCCTGTACAACAAAATGCAAGAGTGTTGTCTTTCCATCTGCACCCTTGACATCAACAAGCTTAAGAAGTGTATCCAGCTTGAATGCCTGGGCATCACCACGGTTAGTCCCAACATTCATGCGGTTCCCTGTCTTGAGCACAGCTTCTAGAAGTTTCAAGAACATCCTACTACTTCTCAGTTCTTCACAGGCAGCCTGTGAAAAGGTAAAACAAGTGAGACGCATGGACTGAAATTGAAGTGAAATAGAGCAACAAACATTAGAGCTCATCTTAAGCAAACAATAATAATGGGAGATTGTATGAATTTATTTAGAAGAAAGAATGAATGAAGTACGCCTTCACCTCCCCCCACACCCCAACTGGTACATGCTTTCCACTTGGAGACTTAAAACTGGAGAGATTAACAAAAAATGTATTTGTGTCCAAATATGAGGATGGCTATATAGTCTTTGCTGGCTATGGCTAAGAAGTTATGAACTTGAACAACCATCCATCTTAAGCTCAAACAGAAAGTCTATGAAGGATTTGAGTTATAAAATGGATGTTATATATGTTTTCACTATGTTAGGAATCTTCAAGTTCAAAGGAAATCATCCACTCAATGACATCTAATTTTGGCACACAAGCCTGACAGAAACAAAAGAAGAACAAAGACAAAGAGGATGGAAGTCACCATTTACCTCCAGAGTTTCAAAAGACCTTTTAAGGTACTCAATTTCAGAATCAAAATTGGCTACATAAAGC
Source organism: Omphalea diandra (assembly GCA_949677035.1). Classification (NCBI taxonomy): domain Eukaryota; kingdom Viridiplantae; phylum Streptophyta; class Magnoliopsida; order Malpighiales; family Euphorbiaceae; genus Omphalea; species Omphalea diandra. The sequence goes on along the minus strand of CATIWR010421398.1, from coordinate 154 downwards.
ATTGCATCCAGTTTCTTAAATGCAAAAGGTACATCAAGCACAGCCTTGAGGAATTTTTCTGCATGACCAAGCTTGGTTGGTGAATCATCTTTATATTCCTTCAGTTTACGCTCTTCTTCTTTGGTGGGAGCCATCTTCAATAAACTTTCTAGAA
>CATIWR010421366.1:0-18705 GCA_949677035.1 Omphalea diandra | reverse complement strand
GAACATACCAAAATGAGAACTTATATCCTCTTCCTAAATGATATGAAAACATTGGCTTTAACTCCATTCTTGATTTGAGCAAATGCCTCCAACACCCATCTAGCTTCTAATGGTTTAGCTAGACCCCAGTAACTCATCTTCTTCAGTTTATTCTTTACCACTTAAGTAGACCATAAAGAAGATTTAGAATTTAGGAACTCCCAAATTTGCTTGTTTATAGCAGCCTTATTCAAGCTAAGCAGGTCTTTTACCCCTACACCCTCTTCTTGTTTTGTTTTGCAAACTTCATTCCAAGCCATAAAGTCCTCTTTCATGCTCGCTAATATCCTTCCATAGAGAACTTTTACATTTTCTATCAATTTCTTTGATTATAGAAACAGGCAGCATAAACATTTGAGACAAGTATAAAGACTTCTTTAGACTGCATTAATTAATTATAATTTTTCAGCACAAGAGAGATGCTTAATTGCTATGAGCTGATCCTAGTTGTAATTCTATTAACTAATGCTTCACAATAAGCTTTTAATAAGAGGATATCTAAATATGTAGGAAAAAAAAAAAAGCTATTGACGCGAATCGAATAATTTTCTCAATCTTTCTTATGGTGACCTTATAGATAAGAATGACAACTGAGCGGGATCATTGTCTGAAAATTTTTTCTCCATCTCCGCCTTCATGGAGATTTTTTGCCCCATAGGTATTCAGCATAAGGCAAATTTTTTTTATTTCTTTATTTTTAAATGATTTTAAAAAAATATAATTCATTAAATTATAAAATAAAAATATTTTATTCTATAAACTAATAAATATATAAAAATATATAATTATACACATAAATTTTATATATATATATATATAATAAATATAAAAACTTATAAAAATATATTTATTTTTTTGAATCTTTAGGGAGATCCACTTTAGGAGTCTCTGTGGATACCTGTAGGGTGGGATGTAATCTCTATCCCTGCCATAGGAGAGAAAAAATAGGAATTTTTCACTCTATCAGGACGGACTCTCGCCCCATTGTCATCCTTACTTATAGACTGAAGTAGTCAAATATTTCATTACAAAGAAAATGACATTTGAAATTCTATGGTAAATGCAATTAATAATTTTAATTTGATTAGTGCATACTCATTTTATGTTTATATATTTTCCAAACTGTGTAATTTAATGTGTGCGCTTTTGTATATGCAAAGCTCAAATGCATAATAGCCTTCAATGCTTTCTACTTTCATTCTTATGCAATGACAATTAGTGCAATAATTCAATCAATGACCGAGTCAAGGTTTTTTTTATGAGTGCCTTAAAATATTGATATGCGTCGATGTTTGTCAGCATGTGTGCATTTATAGGCCATTTCACTTTTAATTTGTCTAAACCTTTCATGACAAATGCTTCCTTCATATTTATTTTCTTAATAAAATTCAAATAATGATTTATTTTTATTTTTTTTATTTTTGATAAATGAACCAAAACTATTATTATTAAAAAACTGCGACTTACAACTTTGACTTCTTTTCTTGGTTACAACACCTCTGAGTTTTTTACTCTATACACTTAACAACCAACTAGCTAGAGCTCCTACATTATGATATTTGATAAATCTTAACAAAACTGAATTTTGCATACTCTTAAAAATCCTATTTTCATAAGTTTTAATAGAATTAAACCAAAGTTGATTTCTCTCTTTCTCTAATTGAAGTAAACAACAGAATATAAGGCAATTTTCTTGGCTCTATGGAATAAACTTTTATCAGTAATTATTCTGGAGAATCAACTTATATCTTTAGTCCATGGATACCCAGCCTTTGAAACTTTACTTGCTACTAGGACTTTTTTCCATACACCAGTTGAAAACAACCAAAAAAAAAAAAAAAAAGAGCACTCAAAATAAACATGTTTCAGTGTTTCATTGCCCAGCCCATATAGAACATAAAGAGAAGGAATTCTATTTTAGCAATCCATCTTTTGTTTGTAGTTTCTTATGGCTAGCTAACCAGATAATAAAACTTTGCCTTTGTATACTATGAGCCCTCCGTATATAGTAATATATGCCAAGTAATTTTTTATGAGGTCAACTCCACCAATGCTAACTTCATAGAAAATTTGATAAAAGTATCAGCTTTTCATAACACCTGGTCCTCCTTAGTATCAACATATAAATTTGTTTAATGAATTCCTAGGCTTGTAAGGTCCACCTCATCTTTGGGTTCAAGTAGAGCCCATCTCTTTTTTCTCCATAAGTTCATCTACCTTTACATAGCTATGAATATCATAATCCATTATATTAATGCCAGAGAATTTGTCAGTTAAAAGCAACACTATCAAGCCTTACGTATCGGTCTGTAGAAAACTATATTCCTACGTTTACCAATTTTGTAATCCACAAGCCTTTCTAAGTTTAGTAATGTTTCTCCAACTTGAAGAAGCATTATAGAGCTTTGTAATACCTCAATAATGTAATTTCTTAAGTTTATTGGTTATTACTTTAGCTATCTAAAAATTTATTTTATCAATCAAGAAAGTCCAAATTTATTTCATTATAACAGCTTTATTCCAGGCTTCCACTTCTTTAATATTCCCTAATAATATTTATACTTTTTTACTCTATGCCATAAGTTTAGCCTTCCTTCCTTCAAAACCATCTCTCCATCGAAATTCTTCTTGCATATTTTCTCACTTCCCAATATCTACTTTTCGACGGATGAAACTAGCTCCAAGAAACATGAATGCTCAATAAGATAGTTGATGAGTTCCAACTTGCCAGCATCAGACAAGAACTTGGCTCTCCAACTTCTAATTCTATTAATGGTTCTACAAATTAATTAATAAAAGTGATCCTTAGTAAGTCTTATGGATAACTCCAAAATATTTTACTAGCAAAATTACTTCCCTTAACTACAATGCTACCAAAACTATTGGTTTATTAACTCTTAAAATCAAAACATTTTTAAGTTTTAATAAAATTGGTCAATCCTTTTAATTGATCAATTTTGTAATTGATCAATTTTGTCAAAATTAGCTAAAACTAATAAAATTTTAGCAAATCTAAAAATTTAAATTGATTAAAATAGAATGATGCGTCACGTTAAAATATTGATTAAAATAATGTTAATTGATGTTAGTAAATAATGTTAATTAATTTTACTTATTTTTTTATAAAAAAAATTATGTCAGTCGGTTTGCGACGTCATGTGATATACCATTTTATCTTGATTAATTTTAAAATATTGAGTTAAAATAATGTTAATTGATATTAGTAACTAATATTAACTGATTTTACTATTTTTTTTATAAAAATACATGTCAATTGGTTTATCACATCACGTGATATATCATTTTATCTCGATCAATTTTAAAATATGAAGTTAAAATAATGTTAATTGATTTTAGTAACTAATTATTTGATTTTACTAATTTTTTTATAAAAATTCATGTCAGTTGATTTATCACGTTACGTGATATATTATTTTATCTTAATTAATTTGAATTTTGGCTAGATTTATTGAAATTTTATTGGTTTTAGTTACTTTTACCAAAATTAAAAAGATTAACTAATTTTGTCTTGCCAAAATTAAAAAAAATTGGTCAATTTTATCAAAATTTTATTAGTTCTAACTAATTTTATCAAAATTAAAAAGATGAGTCAATTTTATTAAATTTCAAAAAAATTTAGATTTTGTGAGCCAATAAGTCAAAACTATTTAGTTTTACTACTTGAAAGTGCATCAACACCAAGCCTAATCAGAATACATAACCCACATCACCATGACAAAATAAAAAATAAATCATCTTCAAAACACAGATGATTTATTTTAAGTGAATTGCATCCTAAATGAAACTTGAAATCCTCACTACATGTTACTTTCAAAGCTCTAGATAAGTATTCCATTTCCAAGATTAAAAAAAAAAAAAAAAAAAAGTAAAAGAGACATTGGATCTCTTTATTTTTAATCCTTTTCCACTACTAAAAAAGTTGTCTATAGGATCATTCACCATAATTGAAAATTTCATTGTTCTGAAACATGTCATCATTAACTAAATAAAGTGTTTGAAAAACCTAAAACTCCATAAAACTTTCTCTAAGAACCCCTAATCTACAGAATCATAAGCCTTTCATAGATCCACCTCAAGAGCATACTTACGTGGACTTTTATCCTTACGATGCTTAGTTATGAACTAACAAATTGGGATGCAACACATCATCAATGATTCTTCTAGAAGACAAAACAACAAATTGTCACTGATTAGGACTAACAAAAGATCCTATATGCTTCCTAATCCCGGAAGGAAGAAACTTAGTATGCGTTTAAGAAGAATACTATAGTAGGCAATTGATAATTCACCAAAAGTCTTAGCATACTAAGCTTTAAGGACTATGGAAAGAGCAATTATAAATTCCAAAGGGAATTTTGCTTTCCTTTTGCAAAGGGACGTACGTGAAACAAGTAATCGCATGCCAATTACTTTGCTTCCTTGCTTTTAGTTTTCTTTGTTGAACATTACAATAAAGACTGCATGGCTAAGAGCTATGTGAAAGAGTAACATAGTTGTTATCAGAATAAATAAAAAGGGAATAAAAATAGATTAATTACTCTAAACACCTTATATTTAATTAAATCGTCCCTTATTTTTTAATGTTATATTAAGTCATCTTTCGTGTTTGCTTCATTACATTAAACAGTCATTCCAGCATTAAAGGGTTTTTTTCTATTAAATTCATATAGGTGCTAAAAGAACTTTTTAGTGTAACAAATCAAATATGAGGAATAACTTAATATAATATTAAAAATTAAGAAACAATTTAGTTAAATATAACAAACGTCAGAAGGTTCAAAGTAATCAATTCAATAAAATATAAATATCATTTTTAACTATATTCCCTTGACTAATAGAAAATTGGTATTTTTAACGCAGAAGAACGTTTTAGAGTAACAGAGTAAACGTCAGGTAAGATTTAGTATAATATTGAAAAATGAAAGACGATTTAATTAAATAAGACAAACTTCATGGATTCAAAGTAATTAACCCCTAAACATACTATATAAAATAAATAAATAATAATATTATATATTTAAAAATTAAAATCAAATGCATATATATATATGAGAGAGAGAGAGTGACAGATTTTTACATATTTGGACAAAATTTTTAAATGCAGAAAATGAATTATGAAATATAAAAATTAAATAAAAATATAGAAAATGAATGTTAAATGTAAAATTATGTATTGATTAAAAAAACACAAATGCACAATAGGGTGTGACCGCACGGTAATATAAACATATCAGTGCTCTAAACATTAGCAGGTGAAATCATCCATTATGGGCCTACGGTATCCAATCCACAAGGGCCATATAAGGGGGAAAAAAAAGTCAGGTTATTTTGTTTCCCTTTATATTATTGCAGAAGGTGTAGAATCCCATGATTTGTTTTCTACTTGGCGCATTATGATAAAGGAAATAATTAATTGCTTTCCTAATTTAAGTATTTAACCATTTTCTAACAAAAAAAAGCCAAGATAGTGTATAAGAAAGATGTAAATATAAGTTCTTTCATGAAAATTGTTAAAATAATGTAAAGAGTGGAATAAAAATAAACGTTAATAAATTATTTTTATTTTTGAATTTTTTATAACACAAATGATAACTAATTAAAGTTAAATATTCTATATTAACCTTTAAATATTTGTTTAACTTTCAAATTAAAAATTAAAAAGTAAATAAAAAGATTAGTTTATTTTCATTAACCTTTTGTTGCTTTAAAAAAATATATCAAATTTTATTGATATTTCATTTCATATATTTTTTATTACTCTCATTCACTTTTTTTTTACTAAAATAAAAAAAAAAATTCCATCCAATGCCCAAAGAAAATCCAAAATGATTAGTTAGGTGTTGCTGGATGGTCTACAAATTTGACCATCCAAAAAGTGGCATAGTTATATGATGTCAAGGTCCAACTAACCTCTCTTATGGGTAGTCGAGCAGCTATTGATTCTCTCAATTGATGTTTACCTATTTCCACATCCGTTGGATCAACTGAAAATAACGTCTTAATGCCTCATTATAGTGATGTACATGTCAATAATTTCATGGTTCCAACTTTAAAACCAAACTCAAAGTCCATTGATTATGGTCGTAAGTCATCTTAAAACTACAAATGTGCTAATGTACAAACCTTGAAAAATATTCTATGGACTTGGACTCAAATAATCAATAAACGTTCACCCACCAAAATTCAGGTTAGGATTGACCCCAAACCAACAATCTTTCTCCATTGATTCTCCTATATAATTGGAAAGACCCAATTTCATACCCCATCAAATCAAACAAACCCAAGTTTCCAATTTCAAAAATTTGTCTCATGGAGTTCAAAAACCACAATCTTGAATGCTACGGTGATGGAGGTTGCGAAGAAGATGATATTGATGCCTTCTACGTCGAACTTAGGAGGCAGCTTTTACTCCTAACGGCAGAAGATGATGAAGATTCTCTTCCCCAAACAAAACTATCAAACTCCATTGCTGCCTCTGGTCGAGGCTCAAGTCGATTACTAAGTTGTTCTTGTTGTGCATTACAGCATGGAAGTAATACTTATTTCCCCCAGTGGGAAGGCGAGGATGGTACTAATTTAGCACCCACTTGGCTTGTGAATTTATGGGGCGGCACTGGGTATAGTGGAACTGGGGTGTTTATCCCTCAAATAGTTCAAAATGTTCAGTGCAGAAGAAGTTATAAACCTGCAGGTAATTAATTACTTACCTTGATTTACTCCTTCATAAGGTCTGGTAGTGAATTTATTTTCAGACTATCAATTAATGTTGATATTGGTGTTTTTGCAGGAAAGATGAGCAATCGGAAGAGCAGGATGTACAGAGCAAAAAGGGCATTATGAAATCGTGGGTAGATGCAACAGATATTGACATTGGAAAACAAATTCTTATAATGGTTGTATCATGATGTTAGGCTATATAGATGAGCTCATGTATCTCTTGATATAGAAAGTTCAAAAAAAAAAAAATCTATAAAATGAGCGAAAAATCTATCATCTTTCATATTACTTCTATATTAAAAAAAATAATACTTTTTTATTGTATATTTCTAGCTTGTTTTGGATTTCTTTCCAGCTGCTAATTACCTGTTCTACCTTGAGTGCACTTAGTTATAAGAGAGGAAGTGAGGAACGGCGAGAAATTTATGATTATCGGAATGTATCTGGAGAAATTTTAGCATAAACCCAGTTTATCACCTTAAATTGTGAATGAAGTATTCACAATCTGTCATATATGTGATTTTTTAAAAAATTAGATAATATTTCATAATGTTTCATTAATTTATATCTAAAGTATATATCATGTAATTTCTTTTTAAAAAGAATAAATATTTTCTCACTACAAAGTTCACAAAAAAATTTCTGGTATATAAGAGACATTATTGAATATGGTGTATTTGTTACCAACTATAAGAATCATTATATTGTATGCTGCCCCAAGCATCCTAAACTCTTGGCACAAAAAAAATAATAAGGATTAATTTCCAAAATACGATAATTATAAGATATTGGATCATTAAGTTGCAGGATTATTTTGTCCAATTCTAAACGTCCATGTAGTGATAAAATCAATTTAATGAAGGAAGGCACATAGCATATACCATTATATCATGGCATCAAACTTCACCTCTCAAACTTAGGATATGTTTGCTTTGCAAAAACAAAAAAAATCCTGAAAAATACTTTTTGTAGTTTTTGATGTTTGGTATTTTTAAGAGAGTTAGTTAATAGAAAATATTTTTTTTTCAATATTTGATAAATTTATTCAAATAAAAATAAATCATATAGACTCATATATATTAATGAACCTATTATCACTGGTCATTTTTTATTATCAACAATCATTGTGAATCTGTGATAATCACTAATGATTAGTGAGATCTACATAATTCTTTTATTTTTAATATATTTTTCTCATATTAAATAATAAACAGCATAAATATAATTTTTAAATTTTGTTATAATATTATAAATTAAATTACTAGTTTTCAATATATTTCAAATATCAGAAATATAAAATATTTTTCGTAGAGAAATTTTTTCTATAAAATAAACATAGTCTAAATGTGTGAATCTCTATATATTATATATAGTAATAAACCAAAGCAAATATAAAAATAATATCAGGTATCTACCTAATTGGATAAGTGACATAGAAGTAAGAGAAAAGAAAAAAAAAATTACACCACAATCAACAGAAAGATTAATCTTTTCTATTATTAGGACACAGTTTCTCTAACCTCTCATAAATTAACAGTCTATTTTTGCAGATGAAGAAAGATTGGAGTGTGGGACAGAATGAAATCTTAAAAAGGCCAAAGTCATTTTGATTGTGACCATCCAAAAATAAAATATTACAATCTTTAAACATTGAATCTAAAAATCATCTATTAGCCCATCACTTAGCTAAGTGGGCTCTTGGCATTGAGGACTTAGCTGTTATTATGGAAGATGTTCCTCCCCAAATCAACTCTATTGTTTTGCTGGATGCTGGTGTTTCTGTTGCTGTCTAATATAGTTGGTCTTATTCAAAATAAAATAAAATCATCTATTAGAAGTAGGCCCTATGCCAACATAAATTGAGGGTTCTTGTATAAGACATGTAAAAAAGGACAAACAACTCAAAATCAGACTGGCACCTCTAATCAATTTTGATCACCCAAACAATGGCACATGTCTAATGATTAAGGTATGATCAAATTTTGATTAGTTATTTGTTGATAGTGATGGTCAACAAAACCCAATATTCATCTTGATTCCCCTAATTGAAGTTTTCATTTCCTCAAGCAATAGAAAACAGATTCTATGTATCAAAGACAGTAGCTTTTACCTCATGCCGTTGAATCCACTTGCATTTAATTATATAACATAAAGAAGCAAATAGAAGAATTTTAATGAGGACTGTTTGGATGATAAATTTGAAATTAAAATTTATAATTTTAATTTTAATTTTGTCAGAAATAAAATTAAAATTGAGTTGAAATTGTAATTTCAGTGTTTAGATTATAAAATAATAGAATTGAAAATGAATTGGAACTATAATGCAGATTTCAAGTATTTAGATTGTAAAACACGTGACTAAAATTATAATTGTAATTTTGATTTTAAAATTACAAAATCTAAAACTATAAACTTCAATGCAATTTTGAACATAAAAAAATAATAAAATATATAAAGAATAAAATAAAATTTAACTATAAAAAATATAAAGATAAAAATATGTAAAAATAACAAAAAATAATAATAATAAAATCTTTTTCAATTTGGTTTGGTTCAAGTATAAATTCAATTTAGTTTGATTTTTTAAAAAATTAGTGAATTCAATTTAGTTCAATTTTTTGATAAAATTTTTTTATTAAACTGAACTAAATTGAATTTATTTAAAAATAAACTAAAATAAGTTAAATATATATTAAATCAAATTAAAATTTTTCAATCATATTTAAAATTTATTATTTATATTAAAAGTATAAAGATATATATTAAAAATATAGTATTGTATCAAATACTTAAAATATATTATAAAACCTATTATTGATATAAAAAAAATTTAATTATTTTTAAAAGATTAGTTCAATTTTAAAGTCAACTTTATCGTCAAACTAACCCTTTGAATAATTCTCAAGTCACTTTCTTTCACTTGGGTTCATAAAACCAAGGCAAAACCATTCATTAACTAAGCAATTTACAAGCAAGCAGACATGTAACTAACGTACAAAAACAGAGAAATTGCTTGAAAATTCTATCCATTTGGAGCCATTTCACAGAACCAGGATTTGTGACCTCAAACATGGACCAAATCACTCGGTATAAATATCCCACCTCATATTTCTCTTCTTAGACCACCACAGTTTCAAACCAAAACTTAACCTGAGGTCTGCCTGTGGACTTCCGTTACATCACTCCAATTCAAGCCAACGGGAAAATGAGCACAGACCCTTGTCTGGAATTCCACGATGTCGTCGACGACCACGATGATTTCTATGCTGAACTTAGAAGGCAAGTTTTGCTTCTCACAGCTGATGACAATGATGATGATTTCGTCAAGATCAAACCTGCCCCAAACAGGTTAACCTGCAGTTTTCCTACAAAACTACCACCTGAAAGTTATTTCAGCTGGGGAGAGGAGCAGTATACCGATTCAGTACCAGCCTGGCTTGTGAACTTGTGGAAAAAAGGCAATGGAACAGGAGTATTCATCCCTCTGACCGTCAGATCACGCAGATGTTGGCATGGTATTGCCAGTGCTGTTGACTGGATAACAATAGAGCTGCAATCTCAATCTATTTGCTCGTCTATTCACTAATGTCCTCGTGTATTTGCAGGTAGACATAATAATGGAAGGAAACGAGCATACAAAGAGAAGCAGATTTAGACATTACACCGTTCCACTTGACATTGACGTTGTACTTTACATAGAACAAAAACATTCAAATATGCAAACAATATGATGACTTGCACATCTAACTGTAGCTGTTTCGAATCATTCTTTCTATGTACTCTATCGTGCAAAATGACATGAACTTGTAACAGTGAAACAATAATGGAAAATTGTACTTTGACAACATTATGTGAACATTGATCGGTATGTTTTAACAGTGTCTTCTGAATTCATAACAAGCAAACCCAGATTTTGATAATAGCTGAAACGTTGAGTTAGGTGCATGTTAGTACACTCTAACGTGTAAATATCAGTTTTGCAAAATGAGATTTTGGCAATTTTGTGCATCCATAGCTAGGATAACATGCCTTACATATCTAAGGTAATATCCCCTGCAACTCTCTAAGGTGCTACTCAGTATAGAATATCCTTCTTAATGCTATCATTTCTATAAGATGTGGAACTTCACCCTTCAAAGAAGAACACATCATGAGATAAATCAGGTTATCCGATTACAGATCCAGTGACACTAAATCACGCTATCCTATTACAGATCCAGTGACACTTTACATGTCTTCCCTGCCTACGCATTTGTTCCAAGTACCACAGGAAGTCCATAATAGCTTAATCCTTCATAGCATTGAAAAATTTAAGGAAAACTTGTGCAGGAGAAAATCATTCTCTAGGGCGTGCTAGCCATAAAGAGCTCAGTGCTCGAAGACTCGAAGTGTAATCACTGATAACAAGAAGGGCTCGAGCAGCCTGGCGTGTTGTCAAAATTCGATGCATCTGTTGCAGAGTTTGCTGCCTTAAAAGATCAGCCTAGCAAGAGATGCAACACATAATTTACTATATTCCTAGTAAATACATTATTAAAATGATGATGTGACGACAAAGATATTCAAAGCGAACCATTTAAATCATGATTTCAGTAAATGATATTACTTGGTGAAGGAAGTTCTCTAGTGTTGCTAGCTTGCCCATTGCAGTCGCCATTTGGCCCATGTAGTCAGCTACATTTCCAGAACTAGCAGGGCCAAGCGCAGTGGATGAAAGGGTGTCCACAAGTGATTGTTGCAAAGCCTCCATTCCTTGAGACAAGGCATCTTCAGCCTGTTGAGAGGACTGCTGCAGATTGCATATCCCCATTAACTGTTGATCTGTCAAGGGTTCGAGGTGGTTCCCAAGTATCTAAATTATTAAAAGAAAAAAAAAAAAAACTTGAAGCTAAGTCAATTGAAGCAAATCAGACTGCTCTACACAAGTATGATAGACAAAACCAAAAATTCATGTGAACATTTACCTTAAGAAGCTCAGATGATCTAAATCCACCCAACCACATGAAACATCTCTCAGCAGGCGTCTTCCACATGCCCGAGAGCATGTGCAATACATCAGCCTTGGTGCCAATGCTCTTTAGCCGGAATATTTCATCATAATGGGCCATTACACCATCAACAAGAAAATATAATTCATTATCAGCCATTCGAGAATTTAAAGCTGATCTTAGATCATTAATCAACTGCTGATGCTCATCAAGCCAACGTGCATAGTCCATATCAAATGCAACAGCCCCTGAAAATATGAACAATCAAAAGAACAAACATGATCAGGACATCTAATTTTGGATCAGAAATAGTGATTTTTCAGCTAGTTTTCTTTAATACAAAAGGATATAATCTTCAAGAAACCAAATGATTTGCTGAATTGTGAAATAAAGCAGCAGAGAATATAAGATGCAGAAAACAAAACCTGTCTTAACACTCTGTCTTAACACCCATCAGCCATCACATACAAATCACAAAATATAAGGAATCACAAGTAGATAGTCATATTGCCTGGAAATGACATTTCTAGCCTCAAAAAACATGAAGCCATTACGTTGTTGATAATGGAAGTTGGCATTGGAATACCATTTGCTTTCATTTCTGTATATTTCCATCTGTCATGAACAGCCTTCATCATTTTATAATTTTTGTTGAACACCACAGTTTCTACTCTCTTCCCCTAGCATTTCACTTTAGAAAAACATGGAAATAATAAAATCAGAAAAAATGACAGCTGCAACTTTCTACCAGTTCTGTGCACATCTTTCCCTACAAGATACAAGTTACACTGCTCAATCTCAGGACTCAGTGCAGTAAAGAAACACAAAACCATTAACATCATCAAATTCTAGTTTGATGTCATCAAAATTCTTCATCACTACCATCAACCTGCACAAAAAATCTCAATATTCCCAAATCCGCATTGCTTCCATCTAATATTATACCCATCAGTACTGCTTTGCTCAGAAGCAAAAAAGGCTAAACTGCCAAGTTATTACAGTTTTATAGGACTGCATGTCATAGACTCATATTATTCACTGCAATAATTGACATGGTCCATTAAACTTAATTACTAGACAAGTGCATCTTTGATCAAAGCAACAAGACAAATATCCTATAATTATTTGCTGTCCAGCTATTTGAGAAGTTAAAGAATAAAACATTATTAAAAACTGACTGTATACAAACTAAATTCAGTAAGTAGAAATTAACTCAACAAATCAAGTTCCAAACACTAACAAGAAACAATTCCTAAGTTCCAATTCCAAAATCCCTCACCATTTCCAGCCCCATTATCACCTGAAACTCCAGTGGCAATAAAAATTCCCTGCAGCAAAATTTGAAGCCAAGGAAGAATGATATTTTTTTTTTCCATGCAGTGAAAGAGGATCAAGTCCACTTCCAAATATATTGCAATAACACACAATTAGAGAAAAAAAAAAGTTACTTTTTACACCTGCTGTCGAGCTCGTTGAAGCTCTTGCTCTAGCTGTGTGAGCCTGAGTCGACCATTCTCGAGCTGCTGGACATAAGCCTATCCAAAACCAAAACCTATAAATGATCCAAATATGCTTCGTTCATTAACTTAAGACACCAAACATAAGCAGCAGAAGAGGCAGATGATAATGCCAATTAATTTAGGAGTACCAAAACTAATTAGCCCCACATTTGACAAGAATCTGGAGGTAACAATGTGATCGTACGGAAAGAAGCACGAAATGTGATTAGATTAACGTAAACCTCACAAGTTATTCCAAAAGCACGGGAATTTTGAGCAGCAGACCACCAATAGGCAATAAAAGAGGAATAATAATTGTGCTTGAACCATTTATCTTTACCCTTGTCAAACACTACTTAATAGATAAAAGACAAAATCACCACAATCATCAACTTCCAAGAAAACAAAGAACAACTGGTTAAAAGTCACATTGTAGTCAATAATAAAACAATGTAGTACAAAAACTTCAAAAAAAATTGAGGGAAAAAATAGTAATGCTAAAGCAAAAAATAATTCTCATGACCAAAACATTCAACCTAAAAGTCACTGAGGCATAACAAGCAAGGATACATTACTTTCTTTCTAAGTCGACTTTTCCTTGCAGCCTCACGATTCTGAGCCAGCCTTCGAAGAGTCTGCACAAAGTGCGCATAAATCACCTTAAACTTAACTTTGAAACACAAACAACTTGCTCCCACAACTACTACCAAAAAAAAAAAAAACAAAAGAAAAAATCAAAAAACCTTTTGGTCACCGGATTTTGCCGTGGTTAGATCCATGGAATCCACAACCACAATCGCACCATTGTGAACTGCATGAAGCTACATAGTCGATAAAAAGCCTTGATCAGAAACTGATATCCATAGCTTAAGCTTTTGAGATGACAGGGAAACAGACATTGCAATTATTAAATAATTAACATGGTCTTAAAGAATCAACTTTTAATAAAAGGATTTGGAGTTTAAGTTGAATAAGAACTATTTGTCAACTAACTAGAAGAGATAAAAAGCAAATTATTCTACAAAAAAAATAAAAATTCAAGCACAAGTTTAAAACAAAAATTATGAAGCTGATACCGAGGAAATGAAATTTTTAATTGGAATCCCAATTCCGAAGCCGGATGACCCACCAACCATTACACCAAATCCAAAAAAATTAAAATAAAAAAAGATTCCCATCGAAGAAAACAAATAAAAAACAAAGAGAGCATATATAAAAACAAAAAAGAATCAGAGCATATTTGCAGATAGAAAGAAAAAAATACCTGGTTTCTATCATCATTATCAATATCTGTTGAGGTGTCAGTCTGTTGGCTGCTATCTGCCATCCCTGAGTCACCCAAGTTCTCAATACTATGACCGTTCCCCAACAAGGATCCAAGCGTTGCCCCCTTGTAGTAGATATATTGCCCTGTGTCCAAACACCCGGCTCCTGCTGCTATCTCTGCAGACCCAGTACCCTACGAACAACAAAACAAACAAACAGGCATAGAAATAGATCATATCAATTAATAATAATCAAAACCCAGAAGCAAAAATATAACAGTATTTTCATGGATGTAAGAGTATGAACAGAAAGTGAAATAAAGAAAAAAAAAAAGAGTAGTGGGTAGAGATAGATAGATAAGGTAAGGTGAGGGGTACCGTAGTGAGGGCAGTATCGTAGTGCAAGTTTTTGGACAGAACAGCGACATTGCCCGATTTTAAACTGAACATGGAGCCTACAAAATCCATTTAATATATACGTACATATCGCAAGTAGTAAAAAAGAACTCAACTTTCCAGACGTAAAAACTAAAGAAGTTGCTTTATATATATATATATGAAGAAAAAGAGTGGAGACTTGGGCTTAAATCAACAGCATCGTCATGATGAAAAGCAGCAGCAGCAGCAGCAGAAGCGGGTTGATCAAGCTCGCCAAGATCCGCGAAACGCGACTGGTCACGGCTACTATCTTCTCCTGCTCCTCTGTTTTCCATTCATACAAGAAAGAAAGATCAGAAAATGAATAAAAAAAATTCTTTTTGACATTACTTATCAACCAACACCAACCAATTACCATCGAAAAACAAGAACTGGAAAGCTTAAAAAATAAACAAAGAAAGAAAGTGATACCGGAGAAGAAAGGAAGAGTGGCAGTACATTTCAGCAAGTTTGAATCTTTGCATATTTGGTATATGTATATTCACATGTGTGTGTCCGTGTTTGCTTTACTGGTTTGCTTGCTGTGGGGAAGCAGAAACAAATAAGATTCGGGAAGGAAGGAAAAGGGAAGGGGAAATCTTGTTGTAATCTTAATTGAAGAGGAAGAGAATAGCGTATCAGTGCGACTTCCTTTAGATTTTGTAGTTAATAGTATACTAAAGCTAAGAAGAAAAGCTCCTCCATAAGAGGCCTTTTATTATTGCAATCTCGCTTGGGATTTTAGTTTCCCTATACTCCCACACATTTCTATATTAGCCTTAATCTCTCTCGTCTTTGAGCGTTCACGTCACTGCCTATATTCACCTACACAAATTCCTCCTTTCTTTCTTTTTCTTTTTCTTTTTTTTCTTATATACAGACAAAAAAAAAAACAAAATATATCACCTATTTAATTATATAATTTTTTTAATTTTTCATCTTAGTAAACTTTACTAAATTGATAATAATATATATATATTACTATGATGATGGACAGAATAAATCAACTTTGCGATTTGTTCACTTTTCATAAAAGTGAAAAAGCTAGTTGGACTCGATTGCAAAAATTTGTGTATATATCCTCAAAGAAAAAAAAAAGAGAGTATTTGGATATATAATTGCTAATTTCTTCCTACTATTATTCTTTTCACATCTCAATTGCTTAATTTGTTGACCTGAAGTTTCATCAAATGTTGAATAGAATTAAAATTAAGATTACATGCATGAAACTAAATCATATGTGAATTTCGTAATTATACAAATTCCATGGTGTATAAAAAAATAAAATCAGCAATACATTTCGAGACAATTTTGTGAACAGATATTGACAAATGTATATAGTTGTCAGATATAACTTTTATAATTTTACAAGTTACAAACACTCCAACAATTCAGCTCATATAAAATTTAATATTAATAAATTTTATGTAAAATCTCTATTTTATTTAATAAAATAAGTAAAAATATGAGTTTATAATCGATTTTATTAGTTCAAATATTTTACATTATTTTTAATTTTTAAAATTAAAAAATATATATATTAAGAGATTAACTTTTAGTCTTGTATAAGACAATCAAGTAACTTGTATGTTATAAAAATTATGCAAATTCAATTTTATGTTATAAAGCATTTATTATTTGAAATGTATATTGATATTCAAGTAAGAAAAGGAGAAAGATAATAAATTAACTTGATGAAAATGTAGTTAATCTTAATTATTTTTATTTTGTAAACCTTTTTATCTTTTTTTTTTTTATGTATTCCCAATTAGTTAATTTTAATTATTTTTATGTATTTGTGTAGAAACCAATGAGTAGCCTAATTAATTATTACAATTAAAATTTTGATATTTTGTTGCTTGATAACATTTTGATTTTGTATTATATATTGTTAGTTATGTGTGGATAGATTTTTATTAATAGAAATGAGCTTAATAATTATAGTCTTTATTAAATTTTAATAAATCAAAGTAATATATGAAAGACTAATAAATTATAAGTATAATATTTTAAAATTATATTTATTATCTAATATAAATTTTAAATGCATATTATTATATTTAAAATATGTTTTACAAAATGTGTAAAAAATCTTCTGATTTTTTTTCTTTTTATAATTTGAATTTATAGATCCCAATATATATATATATGTGTGTGTGTGTGTGTATTGAGATGATAAAATAATATTTCATTATTATTCTTTTAAAATTGTAGCATATTTTCTTTAAGGCAATATTAAAGGTTTATTTTCAATATTTGGTATTGAGATGGGTAATTAAATTTTGAGAATATAAAAATAAACTAAACTTTTGCTCTTTTCTAGTTATACTAAAAATAAAAAATTATTATTTCACTTTTCACCATTTTTATGCATAATGAGACAGCGTTACAGTTAAACTCTTCCTAAATAGATTTCAAGAACATAAATTTAATTAAATTTCAAATAAAGAATCAAGCACTAGAGTACGAAAATTCTATCTAAAAAGTAAATTTCATTATTATCACAAATATATTTTATATTTTTTTGATGTTTGGGTGACTTAAACATAATAATCAATGAAAATTATTTTATTGATTAAAGAAAATTAAATTATTTGAGTTTAGTAAAAATATTAAACAACTTATAAAATAACCATGTATCATAATTCTATTAATTATCATTAATTATTATAGCCATTGATCACTACAATTACTGATAATCCTTATTGCTCATAGTGACTAGTGAT
This sequence comes from Omphalea diandra, assembly GCA_949677035.1. Classification (NCBI taxonomy): domain Eukaryota; kingdom Viridiplantae; phylum Streptophyta; class Magnoliopsida; order Malpighiales; family Euphorbiaceae; genus Omphalea; species Omphalea diandra. The sequence goes on along the minus strand of CATIWR010421366.1, from coordinate 1,033 downwards.
AATTATTGAAATTTATCATATTTATATTTATTTTTCTTGTTGTGATTAATAATGAATATAAATATATAGTCTAAATAGTTTTTGTATTATAAATTAAAAAAATAATATTATGCATTATCCTTCAAATTTCAAACATATTTTTTAAAATTTTTCAATAATGCAATCAAATAATAGAAAATAAACTATTTTAAATAATTATGTTTTCAGAAAGTGTTCTAATTTCATGTTAAATAAAATCAAAATATTAAAATTCAATATAGTCATTAATTCGTTTGAGGTAGATGATCACAGATTTAAAAATTTAAATAAAATCGAATCAAAGTATAATTTAATTAATTATTTGATATTTATATAATATATGTACTTAATTTTATTATATAAATGAATAATTTATATTTATATTAATAAATATGCAATATTTTATAAAATAAATATTTTATCTATATATAATAATTGTAAAATAAAAATCAAATATTTAATTATCTAAAAATAATAAATAGTATTTTATTACATCGAAATTTATTGATTATGAACATAATTGAGACAAAATCAATTGAACATTAATATAATACTTAAAATTTATAATCACAGTTTTAGAAATTAGTAAATTAAAAAAAAATAAGAGTTGAAGAAAATATTTTTAGCTTTTCTGGCTTGAAACTACCTTAATGGTTTGTTATATTAAAAAGAATATATTTTGAATATCATAATAATAACTAATGAAGGTAAAATCACATTTGGACTGATTCTCTGACACGACCTGTAGAAGCGTGTGGGAACAAAATGAGTCCATTTGCCAAGACATAGTACCCTCTCTCTCTCTCTCTCTCTGTAATAGGGCATATCGATGCCTTTCTTCAGGAGCATTATTCATGAGTAATAGCTTTTATGTGGCCTGGGAGAGTGCGTTCTGCTCCCTGTGAAGTGGATGCGATGGTGATGAGATGTGATGATGATGAGATTTGATGAAATAATAAGCTTTTGTTTGAAAAGAAAATAAAGATAAAAAATAAAAATTATTTTTATTTCTATT
>CATIWR010421360.1:0-29434 GCA_949677035.1 Omphalea diandra | reverse complement strand
CTCTCTCTTCCTTCCATTGTTTCGGGTTGTTGTGTTGGTCTCTTAATCTACCTTCTTTCTCTCCGTTACTTTTGTGCTATTTTTTTTTTTTTGTTGGGGGGGGGGGGGGGGGGGCCCCCCCGGTGGAAGCTGCAGGAACATAGGATCAATGTGGAGATAAAACATGCAAAGGAGACTATTTTTCTTCTTGTTGATTCTAAATCTTATCAAATTCACTTAAGTAACCTATCAACTTGAATAAACTGTCAAATGTCCATCACATAAAAACAAAGTGAACAACAAATATCCATCACAACTATGCCAAAGGTTTCTTATCTTTACATAATATCTTTCATAAAAAATGTTCACAGAAGGCTACTAATATAATTTTTATGTTAGCAGCATTAGTTATGGTTCTATTTGCTTCAGCTGGCAGCTCTTATCAATGACTCAGCTGGAGTAATCGCTACAAACGCAGCAGCAATTCATCTTGCAAATGCATGCAAAAAACCCAGGTAAGTTCTTTGCTCAAAAGTAACTCAGTTGACTTTTGACTGATTAGTGCATCTTAGCCATTGTACAATTTGAGATTATTATTTAGACTTTAACGAGGTGACTTTTACTGGTGTTTGTGGTGTCACTTTGCAGCATTGGACTGTTTTCACCAGAAGAGAAAGGTAAATTATTTGTTCCCAATGCAGAGGAGAAGAAATGCACTATTGTCTCATCTAAGACCGGAAAACGGAAAGACATTGATGTTGGAGATGTAAAACGGGCAATGCAAAATTTAGATTTGTCCCTAGCCCCGGCATAGAAGAAAAAGAGACCTTTTTTTTTTCTAAGTTAAAAAATATTCTGATCTCATGTTTCTTGTTTTCCCATTTTTCTTTCAATTTTTTCCACTCCATTCTATCCCAAATTGTATATGGAAGTTCAAATGTTGGGAAATCACATTGGCGGATTTGATCATCTCTCTTTGTAAGATAGAGTACAGAGAATAAGAGAATTTAGAGAATAAGGTAAATGAATGTTATTGTTTAAGTTACCTAAGTTCTGACAACTAAGTGATCAAAATTCATGCGATTCCAACCTACAACAGGCAGTATTGGTGCAAGTAAGAATTATATTTCAAGTGTTGTTCCTCACTTATTTCAGGCTCAGAATGTACAGCTACAATCTAACCAGTCTGATCAACTGACTTAACAGGAAAGATTTGTCATCGGCAGCTCAAACAGCTTGATACTAATTCATGTAACTAATCTTAATAGATATTATAATGACCATGGTTTTAATATGGACGTTACAGCATGACACACCCAAAAACTTGAGGAATTGACTACTTGCTTGTTTATGGTACTTTGAAAATGTTAAATGACTTCCTTTTTATTTTTTGGTTCTAGTAGTTAGGTAACATTATATACCAGTGTTCGTGCACTGCACTATGTCCACCTTCCCAGTCTTGTCAAAGGCAGATCATCTGCACTGGTACTAGTGGATTCACAAAGGGAGAAAATACCTTCCTCAGAATCTGACCCCAATAAGATTTGAACCTTTGTCAACAAGGTGCAGAGCGAACCCACTTACTGACTGAGCTAACCCCTCAGGCGTTGATGTTAAATGACTCTTCTAATGGACATATAAACACTTCTCCAACATTGACAATAACAGCAAATAAGAAATTACAAGTTAAAAACAAGCAACAATCTTCTCAATGATTTTCTATGAGAAGAATGAGCTACAGCAGTAGCAAATAATAATAAATGTTGACGTTTAAATTTGAATAAAGGCAAAATGTTCAAAGATGTTATTTAACTAGATAGAAGTAAGTAAAGAACCTTCCACTTGTCTACCCCATTAACCTCTTCAAGATCATTGGTTAGTGAACTGAAATTATTGTAATCAACAAGGTATTTTTGCACGAGTAGCTGGATCCTCGTTTGATTCCACATGAATCATGAACACATATCCCAAAGACCACAGAAGAATGTATTGAAAGGGGACCCAAGATAGACACGCAATAAGGCTCAAAATGCTTCCAACATATTGAGGATCTTTTATGACCCCAAATGGAAATTCTGTCACCCAGGGGATCTTCTTTCCAAACCGTACACCATAATAAGTACCCAATTCACCAAGTAAATGGTATACCCTGTAAGATGCAAGCTTTAGTACAATAATCCAATACAGGTAAAGCCATAAAGGCTGCATATTTCCTCACTACAATACCCAAACATTAATTGGAAAGAAAGTAGCTAAAGAAATAAGAAAAGCTTCAGAATGACCCATAAATCTAAAAATGGTTAAAGCTAATCTATTTGTACCCAGATCATAAGTAAAACTAATATCATACAGATATTCACTGCAAAATGACAAAACCAACAATTTTTTGCTTCACCATGCAGTACCACAACTATTGCTACAAACATGCTGTATCAAACAGCTGTTAACTCTTCACGTGTCTGGTTTACTTTGAGCTGCATCAGACATCGCCTTCATGAAAAAAGAAATCAAAAGGGAATAGTTTGATCACAAATATCATTATCAGATTAATCAACTAAAAGGCAAGATTGTGTCAAATAGATTTCCTATCAACAAAGCTGTGAATTCCTCAACAAGAAACTGAAAATTTGAAAATAATAGAAATGATGATATATATAATCAAATACACCTCATGGTCAATGCTAATCACCTAGAGAGGTTTAGAATGAATAACACAAAATGTAGGGCCTTTTACCTGTGTCCACTGCAGATTACTGCTCACAATCTCAGGACTCATATCAAATAGGGAATGTTCTACAAAAATGTGACAATGAGAACAATCAGTGAGTTCATTTCACTGAAATTCAAAAACTTTTATCCAACGCTTCATTTGCTCTTTTAATTTTTAGCATAAAAAACTGAGACATTGACACAGTCACTCGTCTCCGGAACAGATGCAAGACAAATCATTGCTAAATACATTGATTCATGCCGTATAGATTCATTGATTGGATATATTCCCACACAATGAGAATATCAAAAGAACCACATAAAAAAATTCAATCTAACAATTAGAAACCTCAATGAACTCAAAATAAATAACCCCAATTTAAATCTATTCGTAATCTCAACCTTCAACAAGAAATCCTAACAAAAACTAACTACAAACACTAATCAAGATCCAGTACAAAAGAACAAAACAAGCAGCCAATTTGAAAGTATGGCAAGTATTGGTGACTGACCTAAAGTTAAGAAACTGGCCAAAGGCAAAGAGGGGCCAGAAGTAGAGTGGGGGAGGCCAGGACAAAGAGGAGACCGAAAAGAGGGAAATGAACTCCAACAGCTTGAGGAAATGAGACACAAAGGCCATAACTTTACAAGGGTCATGCCCTTTACCACAAAGGTTGACCCATGATTGTGGGTTAGTCCAAAGCCAATAGTAGTATGGGAATGGAAGTAGCACCCCTATCGCTGCAAAAACGCCCATTTTCTTTGGCTGCTGGCGGGGGTAGGGGCGGTGATGGTGGTGGGGAGCGAGCAGAGCAGCTGACGTGAGGCAGTAGCCAAATCCAAAAGAGCGTCTGGTGTGGGTCAGTCGGTGGCGGGTTGCGACCCCTCATGGGCTGGGCTAAGAGGCTTTAGGAATTCAAGATCAACGGAAAAAAATGAAGACTTAGCCCAGTCATTCTTCTTCTTGAATCTTGAGACTTAACATCCTAGTATTCTTCTGATTCTTTGATTCTTCTGCTGTGGTGGAGCATATTTTTTTGATGGTATAGAACCGCTAATCTTTCCTTGGGCAACCTTTCTTTTTCATGGTTACTTTCGTTCTTTGTCAAATATTATGTACTAATATTTTGGTATGCTGTGTGACAGCATCTATAAGATACATTTTCTCAAGGAGAATCTACAAATTATAAATTGGTAAAAACAAAACAACACGCAATTTTGGCAAGGAAAAAAGCCAATCGATTTTCCAATAATTATAAGGTAGGATTTACTGGCAGAATAACAGCCACAGCAGCAGCTTCATACACTGTATTCCCTTCCCAATCACACATATTGTTGCTTTAGAGAGACCACTTTGAATGTTCCATTGTGTTTTCTTTCCAAATATCTACATATTGGATATTCTAAACAAATGCAAATGGGAATATTTATTAATTCTTTCTTCAGCTGTTCTCCTCATATAGCTAATTGATTACATCGCTTTTTTTTTATATATAATTCTTTTTTTTTTAATTTTGAAAGATAAATTTAAACTCAAAATTTTATAAAAAAAAAATACAATACTAAACAAGGAAAAGACTAAAGGTGGAATCTATGGCTATATAACAATGCTAAATTCTGTGTCATATGGAACAACGTAGTATTTCTTTTCATTAGTTAATAATTCTTTATTAATGGTTTTCATTTTAGTTAGTAGCATTATTCTAAAAAAAAAAAAAAAAGAAGCTAGAAGCACGAAACAAATAAATTTTTTAGTTGAAAGTAGGTCCATAAAGGGAATTTGAATATATTCCCTATATTATCTCTTCTTACTTGATTCATATCCATTGCATCAAGCTTCATTCTCATCATTAGTCATTTTATGTGCACTATTCCTCCCCTAATTGCTTTTCAGTAATCTGTTTGATTTTTGGTCCAAGAACATGCATGCATGCTCATAATTAAAATAAGGTGATGTATTACATTACATGTTCAAAAGGGTTACCTTCTTTTAAGATATGATTGAGATTCATTTGAGAGTTTAGTGGACAATACAATAGGGAAGATAAAGAAGCTATAAGCCATAAATAAGTCTTTTATGTTAACTTGAAATCACTATAGAAAGAGGTTAAAAAGAAAATCAGAAGAAATCTATGAAGTTCGATGCAAAGAAGGGTATAATATATATCTCTACATTGAATTTATACTGCAACAGTTGCATTGCATTGAGAACAAGAAATATGCTTAATTAGACACTTATTATTAATATTATCTCTTTGTTAACTTAAATATTATTTGGCAAGAATTGACAAATGTTTTGAAAATAGCATTTGGGAGATTTGGTTTCTAATAATTTGATTCTTGACATTGGATTTGACTCAATTTATTTCATATACTTTGTTCAAACATTTAAAATTTGTAATTCTTTTATTTTTTTGATAATGAGGAATCCTTACTTAGGTGAATCAATTTTGCTATCTACTTCCATATATTAGCTCAAAAGCACTTTTGCTATCTACTTCCAATATACATTTGCATTTTTTACATGAATTTTTCTTTATTCTTTTATATGGGATTTTTTTCATTTGACTATTATAGTAAGAATGAATCTTAAAGCTTTTTTTTAATTATCTGAACTTTAAATTACTTCTAAGTTGATCAACTCCAATTCTAAATCAAAGTAATACAAATCATTATTTTACCAATCGTTTTAGAACTTTGAATTAGTTTAGTTAGCATTTCATTATTTTATGGCTATTCTATCACTCTCTTTTGAGACTCACATGGCAAAAACTACTAATTTGTATTCTCTAGCTATTAGCCTCGCCATAGGTTTTTAGATTAAATTCCATCAATTGTCCTTATAGTTTTAATTAATGATCATGACAATCCCTAAATAGTAAATTGTAATACAAAATCCAAAAACGAGTTAAGGGTCACCAGCATGCTGACTTGACAAGATAATAGTACCATTTTATTAAAAAATGTGCTATGTGAACTCAAACATTTTATATTCTCATTGATTAACTGCATGTAACTTATGCATTAAATCCCATAGCTTCAAAATGCGTTAGCTCATCCCACTAAATCCAATTGCTTTCAAAAAAATAAAAAGAAAAGAAAAGAAGGAAGTAACAATGTCCATCCTTCTCTTCTCTCTCTAATATATACTGGAGTCTTAAGATTTTAGTATAGGAAAATTATCTCACTTAAGAAGAAAAAAGAAGAAGTAGGGTCCCACATTGATAAAAGTTTGTTTGGTGCAATTTACACCATAAGATTAAAGGAGCACCCATAATCGACAAGCGAAGGAGGAGAATAACCAGTAAGGAATCTTGTGGTCCACTTGCATATTTTTAAAATTTTAGCTATTATAATGTTCTAAGAAGGTATTACTTTTTGTTTGATTTTCTATTCAACTAAAACATGCAAAAAAAGTTTTAATTTCTTTGATGGGAAGTATATTGTACTAACTGAATTAGATCAATTGAAAAAGGAGTTTATAATAATTGATTTTTATCTTAGCATAATTATTTCTTTGTTTATAAGAATATGGATGTTAAACTTATCTTATTTGAGAGAAAGAAGCAGTTTTTTTTTTATCTATTTAGAAAAGGATTTTCATATTATAATCTTATTTTATTTAACCATGAGTTTGTTAGCATATGGCATCAAATAAACATTTGTTTGTGGGCAACTAATGATAGGGATGAATCTTTTACTTTGTACGTGCATTATGATGGAATGATGAGTGAATGCGCTTATATAGTGATGGTATAGAGCACCTTTTTCATTGCAATTCTAATTTTATCTTTATGGTTAGGTTAGATGAATGTTTATAAGATACTCAGAATCAGATGGATCTATACAATATCATTAGAGGTAGCCTGGGGTAGATTATAAGTATGGACTTAAAGTATTATCTAAGTATAGTGATATACTTGAATTTATATGATGTTGATCATAGGGATATTGAACTATATTTAAATTATCTCATTATAGAATACTTGATTGATGTGATGACTCTAGTTAAGAAAAAAGAATTAATAATTAAAAAGATAATTGAGAATGAGAATCTAGACAATGCTAATACAATTAGATCTAAAATTTGGACAATGAAGAAAAAACTATATTTCGATAATACAACTAAAATTGTCCCTTTATTGCCCAATGTTTGAATTAATGATGTTATTATTGTAGATAGTTTAGTTCTTAAACAACATCACAATTCCAATATTGTTATACATAATTTAGATGATGATAAATATCTTGATGAGGAACATGATAGGGTTAGGTGATAGTGAAGAAGATGAGGCTAAGGGTGAAAACCAGGGTGTAGGTGAAGGTCAACGCAAGGATGATTGTGCTATTCATGACTTTATCAAACCAGATGAATTGAATTTTATTAATCTTAACTATGATTTAATAGTTAAAGATAAGGACCTATCAAATGGTATCAATGAAGTAAAAAAGTCTAAGACTAAAGGTGGACTAAAAGGGTTAAAGAGAATATTGTATCAAGAGGTTTAGTTATTACTTTGAGTTTTAAAGAAATTAAAGGGGATGAAGATCCTAACTACTTAGCTCAGATGAGCTTTATATTTGAGATGTATCAAATTTAGATGAAGAGGTCAGGGTTAGGCATCTAGAGTTTAATGTTGACAAATATGGATGATCTAACATTTAAAGTTGGAATGTTATTTAAGAACAAACAAGAGTTCATAACAACTTATAGGCAACATAGAATTAAACATAAATTTCATCTTTACTTTCTAAAAAATGACCTAGTTAGGTGTAGATGTGTATGTTACAAATAATGTAGTTGGGTGGTTTATGCAGTAAGATATGAAAAATAATGATGACAATACCTTCAAAATTAAAACATGCCATTTGGAACACATGTGGAACGATTTTCACCAATTTTCATAATATAGCTAAGTGGTTAACGAATAGAAGCTTTAAGGATTTTAGGTCAAAACCAGGGTGGAGTATAAGTAGCATAATTGATAGGGTTGGAATGGAAATTAGTTACACTATAAAGAATAAAGTCATGTAAAGGAAATGACTTAGCTCTGAAGAAGATCAATGGAGATGAAGAAAACCAATATAACATATTATTGGACTATAATTTAGAGTTGTTTAGAACTAATCCAAGCATTGTTGTTGAATTTCAAGATGATGGACTAGAAATCCAAAGAATGTATATATGTGTTATTTTATTAAAAGATACACTTAAAGTTGGATGCATACCATTAGTATGCCTTGATGGTTGTTGGTTAAAGGGAACTTATGGAGGCAGTTTTGTAAGCAACTGGAATTAGCCCTAATGAATGTATCTTTCCTATTGCATATGCTACTATGAAGAAACAAAATGAAGACAAGTCGATGTGGTTTTTTAGCCTTTTAAAAGATGATCTATAAATGTTCAACAACCAACAATAGACATTTATATCTGATAGACAAAAGGTACAATGCTAATTCATTGTCATATTTGAATTGTAACTTATGATTATGGTAAAACACTATCTAATGTAGTTTTTATTTGTTTATTATAACTTATAGGGTCTTTTATCAGTTGTTAAGCATTTGTTTCTACACTCAAAACATAAAAGGTGTGTGAAAAACTTGTTCACAAATTTTAGAGTAAACTTTAAAGGAAAAAAGTTAAAAGATATATTATAGGGTTGTGCTAAGGAATTTACCATGTCAAGCTTGTTGAAGTTTTAAAGAAGACTGAAGATGCAAATCTAAAGTAAAAGAATGGTTGAGTGAAAGACCATGTCAATATTGGAGTAGGGCATATTTCTCACCAACAACTACTTGTAACATATTATTAAATAATATGGTTGAATGCTTCAATTGGTGCATTTTAATTACTAGAGATAAGTCATTATTGACTATATTTAAGATTATAAGAACCGAGTTAATGAAAAGGTTATATCTAAAGAAGCAATCTATTAAGAAGAAAGGTAGGATGATATGTCTTAACATCCAAATAATAAATAAAAAAAAGGACAAAAATAAAGAATGGCCAATATGGAGCAAGACATTATTTAATGGCACTAAAATGATGCAAGTGGTTACCAATGATGGGCAATTTATGGTCAACCTTGAGAAAAAACATGTGCTCATAGGTGGTAAGATCTCAAAGTCATCGCATATAGTTATACAATTGCCTGTATTTGGCAATAATGAGGAGCTAGATGAGGATGTTATAGACTAGTATCATGTGTCCATATATCTGAAAGTGTATAGCTAGATAAATTTTATTGATATATAGGAACTATGGCCAAAGTTTAATAGAAGCTTGAAAGTTATTCCACTAATTCCAATTTAGGTCAAAGAGGCAAAAAGCAAAAGTTAAAAGAAACAAGACTAAAGAGTAAGAAAGGGTAGCAACTACTCCTAAGTACTCCTAAGTTGTCAAGGAAATGTTTAGTGAAAATGACTTGCTCAAAATGCAAAAAAGGTTGACCATAATGCAATAAGTCATGCACTAGTAAGTTCTTATTATCCTAGATTGAAATTCACTTGTAGATGTACAATGTACATCAAATTTAATAGAAAAATATGTTTTTTATTTTGTTATATATATATATATATATATATAAGAGAAAAAAAAAAGGAAAGGTGTTGCTTCATACAACTAACAATCTCAAGTGCAAATATAAAAAACAAAAAATGCACCACTAGGTCCATCAAGCATAATAAGATGGATGATGGATAGAAGAAGTCAATCAAGCCAATCAAGTAACATTTGATCTAGTTAATACAATCAAATATCCAACTATGGAAACACTTATAGCCAATCATCAATAACCACCATCAATACAAATAAAGAGAGCTACAAAAATAAGAGTAAAGAAGGCTCAACTTCTGATGCAAATTCCTTGCCACCAAAAGGACAAAGAAAACAAAGCATACAAGTTAGAAGTGTCCCAAACAAGGATGATCCTGAGATACAAAACAAATGATAATTTTGTAAAGATGTTTGAAATTTTCATTTTTAAGCCATCTTAGGAAATGGACATATTGATTAAAAAATATATTTTTGATATATTTCTAATTTGATGTGAATATGGCTCTTAGGAATATTGCTAGGAAAATGGTTTCTTTTAGTGCTTTTTATTTTTCTTTTTGTGTTTTAATGAAATTGTTATATTTTGATTTAACATTGACGTTATGATAGGTTGTTATTAGAGCTCCAACAATGTAAATATTTGAGCTTCATCAATTGCATTGATATGGAGTTTCATGAATTTATATCATTTTTTATTATATATTGTTGATTCCTTTTGTAATTTTTAGAATTTTTAAATAAACTAAACTAATAGTACATAATTTTAGGTCATAAGAGATAACAATATTAGTACATCATTACAAATTTCTCAATGACTACACTGTCAAAATAATTTAACAAAGCATAGGATTAAACTACCCTATAATCTTGCTCTCAATTGCAACTAAGACCACTAGTATGAATAATAGAACCCAAGTCTACTTGCTAACCACAATTTCCTTTTGGTTCTCATCAACATGCTTCTCCATTTATTCAAGTCTTGTTTAATTCTTCATTTCGTTAACCTTTCGAAAGAGACTCAGTATGAATTGATTTATTTGTGGAACGAATCTTAGATACCCACTCAAAGTAGTTATAATGGCCCCTTACTAGTTTATGAACCAAAATACATACCCATATCTCATTTTACAGTCACAATATTGACAAACCATTTAATAGACTTATTCCATACTAAATGCTATCAAGAAACCTCCTACTTGGATTTTCATCACTTCAAGATGTCTTCATCATAACTTCCTCTAGATAGGCTCAAATGGGTAACTCATTTAGTCCAATTTCAACTTTTTCACCATGGCCATGATCACAACCACAACCACAACCACAACCAGTTAGTCTGAAATTAGAATTTATATCGTTATTTCGATTTGGAAAAGACATTGACTTTCCATTTGATTTAGTGTTTCTCTTGACTATTAGGAATAATGTGTAAAAGGTTAAAGAGATAGAATAGTAATAGGCAAGTGGTGATATTGGAAACCATGGGATTTAACACATGTTATCATACTAGGAGAGAGAGTGTTCTTACTGGTTAATAAAGAGAGAGCATTTGAGTCTACGTGGTACATTTTTTAATAATAAAATATTATTACCTCACCAATAATCCCCAGCTCATTTTTAAATTTTTGTATTATAATTTACCGTTTAGGGATTATTATGGTCATACATATGATTTTATCTTCTATTTCTCAAAATTTAATATGCAATAATTGTGCTTATTACATTAGAAATTTCTTAATTTTAAATTAAGATTTTAGGATCCTTTTGGCATCATTTTGATTTTCCTTATTTTTTATTTTTTTCTAAAAATAAAATTTAATATGTGTTTCTTTATTTTCATTTACTCCTTACTATTAGATGTGACAAAAGAGTTGAATTCTGTAGATAAAAATGGAGTAAATTTTAGATCATATTTTTTTTCAAGTGAGTTTAAATGATATTAAGATTGTAGTCAGATCATTGATTCAATAAATTAAAAAGGATTCAAATTATTTTGGGTTTTTTTAGATCAGATCGAATTGAATCATTTAAAATTTTATTTTTATAAAAATCAAGTTATTATTTTAAATTTTAAATATTTTAATAATTTAAATTAAATCAAACTGATCAATTTTCGAATCAAATCATTTTGTTTTTACTATACTTATCATATAGGGGTTTTTCTTTTTGTTTTTTTAACGCAAAGTGAAAACCACAAACAAAGGATTCTTATTTCTTACAAAAAAGATTTATTTTTGTTTATTTTCTATCTTAAGGTTCACCCATCTCTAAATTTTTTAAAAATTTTTTAAGGAGTATTAAATACATTTTTATATAACATTTTCTTTACTTTCTCTTTATTATTGTAATATATGATATATTTTAGAACACAATGAACATTAATGCTAAATAAATTTGAGAAAAATTGTGTTATATATATTTTAAAATATATCACATATCATCATAAAAGAGAAAAATTATAAAAATAAATATAGACAAGATATTTAAATCTCTTCTTAATTCTTTTCAAATTTTATCAAATTGCCGCCAAACTAAACGGGTTCTTAAAATTTTATTATTTTCAACCCATTTCATAGCTCAACAACTCATTGATAAAGTTACAATATTAGATTGATCAAATTTCAGAATAAATCAAGTTTTTGAGTTTACGCTAGACAGTTTGGAAATTCATAAAAAGCTATTGATGGTAGAAAAAGATTTCAAGAATATGGCTCTTAGGAATGGGCAAGGTTAGAAAAATATTATTGTTGCTGAGTTGTGGATTTATGCAAATGAATTTCCTTTAAAAGAAATAGATATGAGATTGTGGATTTTAACAATGCCTACCCATAAGCAAAGATAGAGGTTTCAATTTCTAATTATTCGCATTTATAATTTCTTATTTAAAAGTTATATTTCATAATTGATTCAGTTGCATATTTCTATTTTCAAAATTATTATCTTTTTTTCACATTGTTTAATTTAAAGGTGAAAAAGGATGATGAATATTATACTGCATAAAAAATATTTTTGGAAAAAACTTGCAATAGAAAAACAAAAATCGATTTTCAGGTTATCAAAAAAAATTTAAAAAAATTGATACCCAACGGTGAATTTTGAAAATTTTCATATGTACGTCTTTATTTAACCTATAGTATTTCAGTATTTCTCTTTCGTTAAAAGCAAAAAAAAAAATAATAAAAATAAAAAAAAGAAAAAAGGATCACAACCATTATTATGGGACTAGGACAATAGTCCAAAGTTCTATCGTTTCTGATCCCAAGACAAAGAAAAAATAAACAAATTTCACTTGGAAATTTTGCGATATGTTGCAACAATTATTGCTGTAGGTTTGGAAGTTTATGATATGGGAATTTTTTACTATGTTTCATTGTATATGGGCCAAATCAGAAGGTTTCTTGCAGCGGTTCGTAGAATTTCATGATGGTATGGCAATTTAGTCCATTGAGCATTCTCACATCATCATGTTTCAAAGCTTTTAGGCCAAATTTTAATCTTTGGAAAGGCCACTTGACACGTCTACTCTCCAATAGTTTCATTGATAGGAACCTTCCACTCTCTTATCTGTCCAACACACTTCCACGATGCTACATAACATATATTATAATATTCTAACATTTACCTCTCCTTTTAAATAAAATATATATTTTTTTATGTTACAGGTGAAATCTTTTTTTTTTTTTGAAGGTGTGAACTCATATTCATTGGTCGAGTACATATTTTATAGATTAAACATTTATTTTATAATAAAAATTTTAAAAACCTAAATAATTAGTTATAATAATTATGAGTATACTTACGGATTTTATCGCCATAATAATATAAATGCGTAGAAAACATTTGCATTTCCTTTTATTTTAGATTGAAATTAAACCCCTTTTCACGGAAAAAAATAAAGTTAATAAACAATTAGACCAAGTCATATCAGTAATAAAGTCATTATAATTAAGTAATTAAAAATGGACAAAATTTTTGGCTATAGTTTAGTGTGTTGGTGATGGTAATCATCACACGCACAAGATACATCCACATGTTGACCAAAAAACGTGGCGTTGAGGCATGATTCTCACCACCTTCACCAATAATTGGTGGAAGTTTAATGGTACTATTATTACTACTAGTGGGAACGGCTTTCCTATGGCTCGAGACAGATTTTGCTGCTTCTCATAGAGATGGGTGACTTGGACCCATCATCACATATCCATCCAAACCCAAATTTGAGAAACAAACAATAATGATAATACCCATGATATAATCCAAATATCTTCTTCTCTTGAGGGAATAAAACGTGCCAAGTTATCAAAATTGAATTTGAGTTGTATAAATTCTGACTGGACTGAGCTTGTTTTAATTATACTTAGGGTAAGGTTGATTCACGAAGTTTTGTATACTATTTCAGTATATAAGACCTACATATTGATAGTTAAACAATTTGTTTGATTTTCAATGATGGGATATTGGCTTAGTTAGCAGTGAACAATCTGAAAACATTCTCAAGTGATTATGAGAGTTGGAGAGTTCAAATTTTGTGTACGATAATTTTATTTACGGAATATTATAAATTTCTTCGCTAATGTAAGCAAGTGTAACGTGTATATTTATTTAATGAGAAATGAGATAACCTATCTATCTTTTATTTTTACATTTATAACTCTATTGTGAAAGAAAAAACACTATTTATTTATTTTTTTATAATGTGATAAAGATTGGATTTTATATATCTCAAATCTTTGATAGGACTCCCTAAAATTTTGATGCATATATAACACCAAACTTTGCTATTAAAGTAGAAAACTAATGGCAAAGAAAATAGCGCCTTTATCATTATTTTTTTTTATTATGAAAATAGGGTTTAAGAGTTTATTCAGTTAATTATTTTCTGAATCAATTTAAATAGATTTATCTATCTTATTATTTAACAAATTTATAAAAATTTTCTTTTTTCATAAGCTTGCAGCAGATTATTAAACTTAAAACAGTAATAATAATAATAATAATAATAATAATAATAATAATAATAATAATAATAATAATAATAATAATAATAATAATAATAATAATAAAACAGAATACCATCTTATTATCAGAGCCAATAACCATTGATACAACCTGACAATTTGCATTATTATCATAAATAATCATGATTATCATCATACAGTCATCAATATCAGCTGATGAGATTGCACATGATAACGACCAAGTACCTTATGAGGCAATAATTATAAGCATATCTAATACTATATATTACAATCATTAATTAATTAATCAAGCCAAAAGCACCATACTACATATGCATCTTGCGGCTACATATATGCACATACTCATGGAGGGAATGTGATATAAATATACTATCAACTACTAACAAATTGCCAGAAAAAGAAGTCCTCAAAAACCGGTGAAGCTGCCACATCAGCATTTCCACTACAACGTCCATATATATATATATAAGGAGAGATCATGAAAGACTTATGGAATATGTAATCAAAGATAACAATCTTTCTTTCTTTCTCCATATACGAACTAGCTAGCTGCTACTATGTCACTGAAAGTAGCTGCTGAGTATTTGCCAACATTGTCAGAGGGAGAAGTGGCAGCGGAGAATCTAGTGGTGGTGAGAGAGTATAATGGGGAAAGAGATATGGCGGCAGTGGAGGAGATGGAGAAGCGATGCGAGGTTGGTCAACGGGGTAAACCATCGCTCGTCACTGACCTTTTAGGCGACCCAATTTGCCGAGTTCGCCATTTCTCATCACATGTTATGTTGGTTAGTGATAATAAATTCGATCATTTCGTCAAGTAAATCGGTTACTTTAATTTTTATGCAAAGCAGGCGCAAACCATAATTTTTATGGTATTAATAGATAGAAACTCCAGCTTGAATAAAGGATATGAAAAATAACACTAGTGTGTTGTTCTTATTGTAGGTTGCAGAATATGGTGAAGAAAGAGAGATGGTAGGGGTGATAAGAGCATGTGTAAAAACTGTGACAAGAGGGAATTCATGGATTCGTAATGTAAAGGTGGCTTACGTTTTGGGACTGAGAGTTTCCCCTACTCACAGGTGTGAATAGTGATGACAATCATTTTGCTTATTTAATTCATTAATTAGTTGCTTAATTGACCTTTAATTATTAGTACTTTATTATCATATGCCTCTGCCGTTACTCATAATTAGGGTGGCTAATAAACGTTACCATCACAAGTTAAGAGTGCCTTTTTAGGTGCTTCATGACAACAACAATAATCATCACCATCACCTCTTCTTCACATTTTCACTTGAGCTAGACCAACTGTTTTATTTTCAGTTTCCTTTCATTTTCCTTGCAGCTTCATTTTTTTTTTTTAAATTTGATTTCAACTGAAATTCAAACTCAAAATCTTTCAGTTTTAAATTCTATTAATTAAAGCTGGTTAATTCCTTTTTTTAATTTTTATTATTACTTAATGTTTTTTTTAAGGAGGTAGTGGTCCCTTCCTATTCCTCTTCCTTGTAAATGTACATAGATAATAAATGCATTTTCATGTGTGGTTTTGTGGGTTCTAATGAAACCATTCCCACCCCACAAACACACGATTAGATTCGACCACAAAGAAAAACACTAATTGTTCCTCGTATCATGGAATTAAGGCAATATGCTAAACTAGCCTGTCATTGACATTTGTACACAATCCGACAACAAAGCCCTTCTTTTATTTAATCAACTAAAAAGCTTTTCTTCTCTTCTTTTTGACTAATAATATAATATAAATTTTTTTAACGGATTCTTTACATTAGGAGATCAATCTGATTCTATAATTCGACACTTGTATATATACATTATCTAATGGAGTATTTTCGAATAGATATTATCAAATTTACTTTTTTAAAATTAACCCCACTAACCCACTACTTGTCTAATTCCCATGCCTTGGTTTGTCTAATATAATTAGGCAAGGCCTAAAGCTAGATGTGACCATGATCGGCGCATTTGCTTTTTATATTCCAAGTATCCTACTAATGTTATCTTCTAATATGCTTCTTACCCTTTTATTAACACAGCCCTCCTAAGTACCTCATGTCCGTACATTGGACAACAACTAACAATTTAACATTTACAGGAGGTCCGGCATTGGCGCCAAATTGGTTCAACAAATAGAAGAATGGAGCAGGCGACAAGGGGTTGAGTATTCATACATGGCTACTGACTGCACCAATGAACCTTCTATCACTCTCTTCACCAAAAAATGTTGCTATATAAAATTTCGTACCCTTTCTATGTTAGTTCAACCGGTTCACGCCCACTATAAATCATTAAACTCTGGTGTTGCTATCGTCAGATTAACTCCAAAACTTGCTGAAATCATTTATCGTCGAGCATTTTCTAATGCAGAATTTTTTCCTAAAGACATTGACACAATTTTGTGTAGTAAGCTCAATTTGGGCACATTTATGGCCGTGCCCAAGAAATGGTTACCCAAATGGGACCCAAAATCAGGAATTCTCCCCTCAAATTTTGCCATACTAAGTGTGTGGAACACAAAAGAAGTGTTCAAATTGCAAGTGAAAGGAGTGTCCAAATTAACGAAAGCATGTTGCAAGGGTTCAAGATTGTTGGATTCTTGGATGCCATGCCTAAGGTTGCCTTCATTTCCTGATGTTTTCAGGCAATTTGGAGTTTATTTCTTGTATGGAGTACACATGGAAGGCAAGAATGCATCGCGGCTATTAAAGGCTCTATGTGCCATGGCCCATAATATGGCTAGAGATGACGACGGGTGTGAGGCAGTGGTGGCTGAAGTGGGCCACAGGGACCCAGTTAGAGATGTGATACCACATTGGAGGAAGTTTTCATGGGCTGAGGATCTGTGGTGCATCAAGAAGCTTAATGATGCCACAAAGCAAAATGCTGATGAAAGTTGTGAGCGGTCGGATTGGATGAAATCTAAGCCTTCTTCCTCAATTATTTTTGCTGACCCGCGTGACTTTTGACCATAATGTGATGTGACCAGCAATCAATTGTTGATCATCTACCGGTCCTACACTTGAAAAGAAATGTCAATGCTCATTTTCGCACACAATTTTTCTTGAGAAATTAACCACTGAGTTATGAAGTGAAAAGGATTCACAATGATTTAAAATTCTTAAACAAATAATAATTATTATTGTGCTATTTACACACTCAAAACACTTTACACTTATTTTTAATTTTTTGTTATATATCTTTAGTTAAAGTTTTTCTGTTGTTTATGAAAGATTATTAATATTATGATTATGAGCTATATAATAAAAATAATTTTTATTTTTATATAATTTTTATTATAACAATAAATAAAGAAATTTAAACTCAAGACATTTTGTTTTATTTCATTTTATTTTTTAAATAATTCAAAACTAATTTCTTTTGCAGTAGTACAACTCGAGTTAAAGTAGTAATATTTTCCGATCGATGAAGAAAACATTTGCAATATCATTTAAGAAAAACACAATTATTTTTTATTAAATATTTAATTAATAAATTATAAAATTATTATAATGCCACCATATAATTAACTTATTAATATTTTTTTGTGATCCTCCCACTTTACACATTTTAAAGGAAAAAGCCTTTTAATCCCTTTCGGCTAAAAACATAGATTCTACCAACCAAAACAACATAGTACGATTGTAAAGATAATATAATAATGTGTCGGGTATCAACTTTAAACTCCACTATAGCATAGCAGTGCCAATGGCAATGGGTCAAGCATAAGTCGCAGAAAATTTATATTTTTCTCGGTAAAATATTTTATATTTGATCCAACTTCAAGCGGATTGGATAGGATATTGGAGAGATTAGATATATTACTTGAATAATTTTTATTTTTTTATTGTAAATATATACTTTATTTCTTTTGACTCTTTAATATATTAATCATATTTGAAATAAAATAAAATTTAAAATTAATGTATTCACAATAAAAGTTAATACATAATCAATTTAAGTTGGGTTATATTTTTTATCACTAAATCCAACTTGATTCTGGTGCTGTTTGGTAAAATCGAAAATTTAGTACTAAAAATTTAAGAGATGAATAATTTTAATATTAAAAATTTTAAGAGTGAAATAATCATTAAATAGATATTATATTCTTCGAAAACCAAATCTAAAAGATAGATTTAAAATAAAATAACTATATATTTTACAATAAATTATCACATAATTTGATTTTAAATATTTTAAACTTATTAATTATATATTGTCAATAGAAAAAAACTATGATAATAAATGGATATATCAAAATGAAAATTTTCTATTAATCAGATCACATGACTTTTTTAAAATTAAGTGCTTGATTAAAAAAATGTTATTAAACATACTTAAAATATTAAAAATTTTAAAAAATTGTTATCAAATAATTTTTAAAAAATAAATGTTGAATATTTTAATTTTAAGTATTTAATATGATTATCAAATAACTTCTAAATTAAGCCAAAAAAAAAATAAATCCCACCTTTATATAAGATATTACTTATTTTATTAGAATTGGATCGCGTTGAATTTCAATAAATCAGGCAAAAAAGGGTCTAGATTTTAATAAAAAGTAGCAACTTCTGCCTACTACTGTTGCATATATATATATATATGTATATATATATGATTTTTTTCCCACCTAAGATTAAAAAGTTCATATTCGATTCCTTGCATTGTTTAAATTTTGATATTTTTTTATTTAAATATTTATAGTAATTTATTTAAATATTTTAATTACTTAATTCTCAATGTAATACTGACAATAATTATCATTTATATAATACACAATATCTCCCCAAAATAATAGTAAAAATAATAGCGCAAAAATGAAACACAAGAAGAGCTACGAACCGTATGTCGCTAGAACTTCCAAAAGGATATATACCTCTGGAAGGCCTAATATTCAATGTTCTCCTGAACTAAATTAGCAACCACAAGCAAAGTGCTAATTTATTACAATACTTAAGCAACTATACATGTAATTAGAACATCACATGGTAGAAGCTTTAGCGAAACTTAGAAAATCTGGAGAACTCATCTTGCATCAGAACTTGTGGGTTACCTTGCTCAATCTACACAAGCAGGAAAAGAAAGTTAGCTCTTTTTGCAATACAAAAGTGATTAAAAGCATACCAAGTGATAAGGTAACATACCAATAGAACAAGGACATCGTTTCAGTGATTGATAGACCAAGTATCAGGTAAATAACTAAAATGGTATTCCGCCATTTTAATTCAGAATTTTTAACTCTTCAGTTCCAACAACTTAGAAAATATCAGATGTCATAGTTTTTATCTCATTGGTTATTTGAAGGGCATTCCTTCAATTCCAAGAGTGATGCTGTCTGTAGAGCCGTCGAGATCCGGCATCCAACTTGACAGAACAAATGTGTATCCAACCACCTCTTATAAAAGTTTCTATTCTCTTTACCTTCATTGACACAAGCTGACATTCAGCTATTTAAATTCCCGTAAACGAAGATAGTCGTTGGACTAGAAGTTCAATGGCCTAGCATGTACCTCGTAGTATAGGAAATTAAGAAGTCCCTTCACTTTAAGATTTCCAATGTACCAACAGAAAAAAATAAAGGAAAGGAAAAAACAGAAAAAAAGCTTACCACATTCCCACAATCAAGGACAAAGATATTGTCCATATTCATAACACTGGAAATGCGATGAGCAATTGTGATCACTCTCATCCCTTTACATTCAGAATGTATTGCATTCTGTAGCACTGAAGCTGTTTTAGTGTCAACACTAGCTGTGCGTTCATCCAAATAAAGTACCTAAGAATTCGATAGCATGTGAGTAATCTTTCACCATGTCCCAACACACACAGACACATACATGCAGTATTCCTCAAAAATTTGTCGCTGCAGCTCTGAGCCATTGTTGATTGCCAATACTGGTTCATTCCTCTGAAGTATCTGAGAATTAAGAAATTATAAAATGATTGTAATTTCTTTCACCATCTTAAAATACATGCACATTGGCAGAGATGCATTTTTCCCCATAAATTTCATTCACAATTGCAGTAAATCGAATCTTCATTTTCAGAATTGTGGAATCTTCAAAAAATAAGTTGTTATGCATTGTAAACCTAGCTTTATCTATCCTTTCTTTTTCTCTTTCATCCTCCCCTAGTTTTGTCTTGTGATTGTATTAACACATCTTCATTATTTCACTATTTTACTCAGAATCAAGTTCAAGCCCCTATATTTTCTAACTGACGGAATGCCATAACAACATAAATGTAAAGAAATTAAGGAACTGCAATGGCAATGCGTCCTGTAGATAATGAAGATACAAACATCCTATATACAAAATTGAAGCATAACCAACACGTACAGTGACATTGTATATTGTATGATACCTAGTCAAACAAGGATTCCTGAATTACCCGAAATTTTCTTAAACCTAGAAGTTAAAAAACTTGCCAGACCTTTTAAAAGTGATTCTGCAACCTACTTAACCAATATATGGAGACACGAAGACAGGTCAGGTCTTTTCTTTCTAAAAGGGAATCTAGTAATTCTGGTTTCATAGTTCATAATTGTCTATGGACTGCATCATTCAGGTCATAATCACATAGAAATTCGGAAGTAACTGTCTTCAGGGAGCATGAAAAAGAAACTTAATAGAAATTCGGAAGTAACTGTCTTCAGGGAGCATGAAAAACAAACTTAGTGGTTGAGTATATGAGTTGTAACTTTTCACCCCATCCAAGCAAGTTCAAAACAAGACCAACAATGACACTAAGAACATGAATGTCAATATCAAATTGGTTTTCTCCTCTTTTTTTCCCCCCTCGCTCTTCTATCACTGATGTTTAATTACCAATTGAAGTCATTATCCTTACACAGACTACGGCAGTAATGTTAGGTCTGTATAGCCAATCATACGAGTTGCAACACCATGTAGCTAGTTTTATTTCCAGTCATGTAAGCATTCAGTAGATGCTCCAAATATCTTCCTTTCGCCAAAGGAAAAAGTTACTTTTCAAACAAATTATCAATAAAAGAATATTTTACGGATGAAGTGAACCACATTTATGTCAATACATTATTTAGAAGCGAATCAGGAGTATCCAATCATATTTCAGAGATAAAATATAATTATTCTACCTTAGAAGAGCACGTTAAAGGCATAGAAGCTGCCTTTGTCCAACTGAAAATGATGATGCGGATTGCTTTACGTGAACATCCAGTCCACCTGCCATTTCTACTTCCTCCTTGACATTGCATTTCTCCAGAATAGTCCAGATTTCCAAGTCATTACTCATCCGAAGCGGATCTAGTTTATCTCTAGAAATTTGCAAGACATGCAAACCAATGCAAAAATCATAAGATGATTTGAAATTGCAGTGTGAATATTAGTCTTAATCCAAAGAGTGTGACATCCAACATTTCGTGGTAGCTGTTCAAATGATCAACAAATTATATTGGATACCTCAATGATCCTTCAAATGGGAAGGGGCTCTGCGGAACAACAGAAAAGTGCCCTTGGAGATCTCTAACGGGAATTTCAGCTATGTTAAGGACATCAACCAAAATACAATCACTAGAGATTGGAGTGAGGCAGAAAAAAAGATGCTGGATTTTCCAGCACCTGTTCTTCCGACAATCCCAACCTCCTTGAATTTATTTTTAAACATGAAAATTTGGCCATTGGAAAGCTTTAACTAAGTTATCAGAGGAAAAGTAGGTGCTGGTCAACATCAGGACTCGTGTGCACTGACCTGTGTCCCTCCATGTATGGTAAAAGTGACACCATTTAGTGCAGGTGGCAAAGATGGCATGTATCTCAATAAAACATTCTGAAACTCGATGAGACCTTGAAATGGTCAATCAGGACTCAGAGATTGGGATCCTTTGAGCTCTTCTTGGGGAATATCCATTTACTATAAAGAGTAAATCATGCAAGTATGTTAAAAAAATTAATGCAAGTAATTGATGGAGAAGTTTATGGAAGAAACAGAGTTTATCTTGATACCTGAAGAGCTCTCTCAACAGAAACCATTTCCTTCTCTGTTTCAGTGAAACTTGTTAAAAAACCTCCTAACAGTGACACAATTGGAGCTGCATATGAGAGAGCCAAACCTACCTGGTAAAGAACATTAAATCTCAAACTCTGTAGCTGGATTTATAAGGATCTAAAAAAAGTAAAGCATATATAGTTCTTGCTAATTTTAGCAGCTTGTATTCAAAAGTAAAAGCTAAAATGTGATGGGCTAAAAATAAATACAAATGAGAGATTCGAAAAGAGAGTACCAGCCCAGGTAACAGGCCAATAGCCACGAGATCCAACAACAGCCATCACGGCAACAAATGAGATGATAAATGCAGCTAACAACTGAAAAAAAGTCCATTTGTCAGTAGAATAACCAGAATAGTTCACATAAATCACCGCACTTTTCCAAGCGCAATAATAATTGAAAAAAACCCAGTTGAAAAAAGAAATTCACATAATGATTTGATTCACTATATAGACTGCTGTGCGTGCACATTTCATGATTCTATGCGTAAGAAAATTTATAGTTGTAATCAAACTGTAGTAGTCCTTCCATCTCTTATAGATACCTGGAGTCGCAGAGAAAGCACAAACTTGCTGTAATCTCGGAGTAAGAAGTTTGCTGATACAAGGTAAAATGCTCAGTGAATTTGGCCAAGAAACAGTCCTGTTCACAACCAGCATTGTCAGTGCCTAAATATTCTTTTTTTTTTTTTAGAATATTTATCCACTATATATGTCAGGACACAAATTCAAGGAAGCTCAGATGTTCTAATAGAAGACGATCTTCAACCACTGATGGCAGACTCAAAACTGTATTGTCTAGCAGACTTAGGTCTAATAGCCTAGACTGTGACACCAGAGAATCCCGCAGATGCCTCTATGTATATCCTCCTACAAATTGTAATCATTGATATCTTGACTCTCGAGGGCACAAACACCACTATGAGCCACTCTTACATTTACTTTATGGTTCATTCAAATAGATGTGCACTTAAAATTAACGTGGATTTGGATTTGCATTTCAAGTGAAAAATTATAAAAAACCAACATGCTATAGTATTCAGCCCCTCATTCGATTTCATTAACTATCTATCCAAATGTACTTTTAAAGCATATCCAGAAATGAGAGATTATTTTGGACTCAAACAATGAGGATTTTTTCATGTATGTAAATTCCTTTTACTAGAAATGAAACTCATCATATAATTACTTGGAAATGGATATGAAATCTTAAATTTAATGAGTTAATGAACTCCTCCTACTTAACGTTCAGATGCAATATAATATTACCCATCCAAGAAGTCAATTATTGACCGTCAAACACAGATTATATTATACAATATTCGCAGTTACTAACTGTTCATCTCATACCAGTACACAAAATATTATTCTAAAGCCCTTTTGTTAGCGTCTCTGTGAAGATTGCATATATAGGAGATGAACCATCAAGCCTTTTGTTAAACGCCCTTATAGTGAATGAACCATCAAGTGTCTCTGTGAAGATTGCATATATAGGAGAACGAGAACCACTATCCAGCCGTCGCAGTTCCCTTGATGTTGATCTGTAGAAGAACTTCTGATACAAGTATTTCTTATCTTAGATTTCTAAATATGGGATTGTTTGGTAGTTAAATTTCAGATTTTATATTTAACTAATCCAGGAGTTAACTATTTAACACACTGCTCATAAAGCTGGTGCAATGAAACACACAACAAAACATGTGGCAGACAGAAAGAACATGACATGGAAGATGCAGTGAAAATGCCGACGAGGGGGAATGCTGGCTCTGATACAACGGAAACATATCCAATCCAAAAGTCTAAAGTACTCATTAATGCAAGATAATCAAATGTTTTCATAACTTATGTAACCAATGTGGGAATCAGCCCTTTAATCAAACATATATACCTGTAGCTTGCTGTAAATAAACCAATAGCAAAAGCAAGAACACAACCTGCAGCTTTATGTAAACTCAGCAAAGAAAAAATTTTGGACTAGTCTAAAAGTATGGGAACTGAAATTTCCACGGAACATGAAACAAAAGTTAAGAATTTTGTGATTACGTGCAAAAATGACAAAACTATTGCTATTCCCAACAGGCCAACAAAATTGGCAAGGAGAATATTGAGAATGCAAGGAAGAGAATCATATATTGTATAGAGATCAGAAGACAACCTACAAAACATAAGAAACATTTTGATGGTTCACTGGATAAATGTTACTAACATAATCATTAAGATGCATCTCATTCTAACCTATTAAGAATTCTTCCAGTAGGTGTTTGATCAAAGAACTGTACAGGCGCGTCAATAAGCTCATTTAGCAATGTATTGTGCACCTGAACTGCAGCATGTAATCCACCAAATGCAAATGAAAATGCCCTCACCAGTGTGAGAGACGAATTTTACGATGCAAAAGATACAAAGTACAACCTGCACCGATTGAGAGTAAGCTACAGAAAGCAGTGCATATATATATATATATATTGAGAAAAAAAACAGTATTTTTCAAAAAGTTGATTTCATAGTTGGGAGTTGATTTGAATATCCTAGTCGAAAATTCATCATATTTGTATGTACACCCATTAGAATCATATAGTAACTTTGTACTCATAAACTCGTTATTTGATGGGATTAAGAATCATGACGTTAGCGTCTATATAGCCAAAACATGATCTGCATACAGTCCCTTGGCTTAATCTGGGAACCTGAACTGTTATTGGAATTAAGGTCCACTATTATATAGTTGAATGAAAATCCAATATGTTAATTTTACCAACACCATATAGACTAAATATCAAGAAGAACACTTTCCACTCTTTTTCAATCACCTTATGACAAAGTATTGATATTATGTAGAGAATTTCGATGTGCTAATCACAGTTAATAACAGTATTCCCACTAATAAAAAAAAGAATATAAAAGGCTTGACTTCTCTATGTGCCTCACAAAATATTTTTTATGCGAAGAAAAAGTTCTAATACAAAGCTTGGAACTCAAAAAATAAACACAAAATTATTAGAACTTTCCAATAACAGGAATGAGGAATGTTACTGCTTTCTATAGTCTATCGTAAAAATAATTACCAGATAGAAAGATGTGGAGTACTCTGCCCGACTCCTTCCTGTTGTATCAATCCAAATTGACAAACACAGATCATTTCCATTGCGAGAAGCTTGCATTAAAACAGCTGAAAGGCATGTTACAACAGTGATGAGCCAGCCAGAAAATGCTGCATAATTCCTGTGTGAAAATGATTGTAAAAGTAAAGAATCCAACCCGGAAGAAAATTAATGGAAAAAGCTCTAACAATCTTGGAAATAAGTGGCAGAATATTACTTGTATACAGAAAGTTCAACTCTGCCTTCTTTCCTGAGTTCAACTTCAACAATCTCTCGCGCTTCCTCTGAAATGTGTGTGGAGTCTTTCTCCAGAGGTAGACTTTTTCTGCCTTCGATAGAAGTATTTATGCTGCACTCTGTTCCTTGAACATTGATTATTGTATCAAAGTCATCCTGTGGAGAGAATGATGAATATAATGATACTGATAAGTCAGCCGAATTTCCCACCCATTTCACATTTCCTTTGTCCATTACAACAATCATGTCAGGAGAAGAAATTGCCTGCATTGAGTATAACAGCTAAATCAAATCCACGATGCATTTTCTAATTCAAGTAGAGTCCACAACACATTATCACGGCCAAATACATAAAAACAAAAGTATTACCTAGTGGATAACATGCAACAAACATTCATAGTCCTCTACTCTAATAACACAATTTACGTTGGACTAAGACAATTCAGAAGGTTTGGGTATGATCTGCATCCATAGTATGCTAATAGCAATACGCGGAATGATATGCACATAGAAACTCATCATGACATGAAATAAAGGGGAGATTAACTTCGACTTCATCACATTCATGTCAGCAACATGTTAATACAATTATGGCACAGGATAATCATGTCATGTAAGGTCAACCTGAAGTTGATACACCTTTCACTCAGTCAATTAATTATAAAATGAAAAACCATTTATAACCTTTTTTCATATTTAGCCATTACATTAAATGCAATTCTTAAAAAATGTCATGGATATTTTTTTTTAGACAATAGAAAAAAAAAAGTTGAATAGCAACCAAACATAAGTCATTCATATTTGATGCATTGTGTTATATCTAGAGGTTCCACTGACACAATCAATTAAATAGGTTAAAGATTCCATGCCATGTTGTTCCCTTAAAAAATGGATGGCATTTGTGTTTGGGTTTTGATATTGATAATTAATTATAATGTTCATAGCCGACATGAATTTCCACCCCTTACATTCTAGTCATAGTGTGGAGGGAAAATTCGATAAATTGTAGTTTGGTCCACCAACATTTGAAAAATCTTCAAAAAAAACTTTCTTTTCTTTGGAGGATCATTTGCATCAGTAGCCATCAATTCTCAATATCTGAAAATCGATTTCTTCTCAGTTGCTCGCAAAAGATATATTTTTGGTATTTTGGAAAGTTAGTTTCTTCCAAAAGATATTAAATATAAAAACAAAGCTAGCTCAAGTATAATTCCTAAAATCTGATGACATATGCCACCCATAAAAATGTTCAATTTCATGTATCACTATTATAGCACAACTTATAATCCCTTGCACTATAAGAGAACTGGTGGAAATATTCATTAAAAAGCCAAGCCATCGCAACGGTTCAATACCCATATTCTGTGGATTAGGATTATAATAGCAAGTCCAAGTGGCAGATATTTTATATCCATCATATAATCATTCACTTTAATGAACGAAAAAAACAGTTTAGGACCGTGCATTGTAAAGAGAAAGAACTTAACAGACAAAAAAAAATCAGTACCTCAAAAGAAGCGAATGTTTTGTAAAGATGAAGGATTCTCAATAGTGCTTTCATGATCCACCAGAAAACAAAGGAGCTGGCTGCAAAAGATGTCATGAACGTAGGCCCTCGTTGAAGAAATTATAATGGTGATCTGCACATTAGTAAGAGCAGAAAGTCGAACTAAATCTCTTGAGCTAACACAGCCAAGCCCAGACTATCGATTGAGAACTTCTGAATAGCCATTCATGATATACAATAACGTCTCCATAAACTTCTTTCTTCAAAAACAAAATCATGTCCATAAAATGACACACATGCTCCAACGGCAGGTAGAAATTGCAACACAACTTTTTCTGTAAAGCTCATCTGTTTAATCCTTATAAAACCATTAGTTGGTTTTCGAAGAAAATAGCAGAGAGTCCACGTGTTAAGTAATTTAGAGAAAAAGGTCACGGAGATTGATGGGGATGAAGAAATGAAAGTCAAAAGAAAATCCATAAACAGAACGCATAAAAGTTACTGAGCACACCAGAGGTTTGGCAAAGTTCTAGTTCAACATAAACTTAACCCACAGATAAGCACAACAAGTGGCAATAATTCTTGCACAGGCAGAGAGGTGTTTTAGCTATAAAGAACTTTTGTTTTGTCAGAGAATCTTGTAAATATATGAAAAGTTTTAAGGAATTTAGAAAATACTAATAGTCAACTTGATATGCTACTTGCAAAGGATATACTTTCACTCTGTCAGGTTGATACAAATAAACGGGAAAGAGATTCCAAAGTTGGTATTTAACTGGAAATGATGGAAACAAAATAAACCATGCATCTCAAAGCAGAGAACGCAAATTAAATATTTATTTATATTTTATATGATAAATAATTAATATTTTAAATTATAAAATTTTATTTATATATAAAAAACAATAAATTTTAAATTTTTTAAAAAATGTTCATATCCATATCATGCAATCAATTTTTTCAATTACAATTTTAATTTTAGATATAATGAAAATCAATTAATGAAATTACAATATAATAAATTCAATTAAAAATTTTATGAAAATAATTGAATTTTTAAGTCAATCCCTTACTAATTATTGGCTTTATAATTAATTTGTTACAACCCTTATGGATCATCCTAACCACTAAAAAACTATAAATCACACTTAATATAATAGTGACCGTGCAGCAGCATTCATCGAAGTGCTGTGCCACGCAAAGACGCATGCTGATCTTCTTTTACCCTCTGCAAAAGGAATCTTCAATCAATCCACTCTTTGGCTATTGGGATAATAACAAGAAAAGAAAAGCAAACAACACTAGCGGCTTAGCAAATTAAATAAATTGAGATAGCTTCTAAATTTTTCGAAATTGATTTAAAAAATTTTAAATTTTAATTATTTAAATAGTTTCTTAAAACACTTAAATTAAGATACTTGCAAGTATAATCAAATTTTAATTTTTTTACTATATTATCTTTTATATTTTAATAAATTTACATGATAATCAAATCAATTTAAAATTTGAATTCAATCAAATTTATTTGAATTTAAATTTAAAATTTCAAAAAAAATTAATTGAATAAACAAACTAAATTAAGTCGAGTCAAATTTAAATATTTCATCAAATCGAGTTTGAACCTAAAAACTAAAGATTAATTGAATTTTGAGTCTAACTTAAGCTTTGAGTTTCATAATAGAGATCAAATTATAAGATTCAATTCAATTTCACTAATTAGATTCATTCAGTGGCCAATGTATGCAGCTCCATCACTTTCTCGTTGCCAATAGTATAATCAAACGACTAAGAAATAAAGAGAAAACTCTATAAATAAAAAATATTCAACTAAAAATTCTGCAATAACAGTCAAGAAAACATAACGTTGGTCGAGATCAAACGACAATGACGATGATTGTGTTTTGATAAGGCGAAAAAGAAGAAGCAAGCAAGAAAAAGTTGAGTTGGCATCAAGAAATTTCATCACTATCCATCTCCTGAATTGTGACTTTAATACCGCAAATGATAGCTTCTTATTTTGTCCATCCAAACCTAAATCTTAGACCTCACTACTGTCGTTGTTCGTCATCCCATTGATCACTGGACCTCCAATGCAACATATGACACGCCTCTCTTCTACATGTCATCTCTTCCTCCTCTTCCCTTTTTGCCCTCTCCTCCATCCAACACGCCATTGGCGAGCTCATTTTTGAATACCTTAAGTCCCTTTTCATGCCCCACCCACCTAAGCTCGTCCATCGCTGCAAATTCAGTCACTATAGGCTGATGTCAAAAGCTGCCTGATGGTGGAATGATTTGGATACAAAATTTCTTCACTTCAA
>CATIWR010421313.1:0-13378 GCA_949677035.1 Omphalea diandra | reverse complement strand
TAGTAAAATACCCAATTGAGTGATTGGGGAGTGGATGTAGGGATTGTTTTGCCCGAACCACTATAAAATCTTTGTCTCCTTGCAATTCTTTCTTCTTCCCTTAATCTTTAGTTTAAATTTTTAAACACCAATTCAACCCCCTTCTTAGTGCCTAGGGACAACAATATCCAAAATGGTGATGTTGTGTTAGAGCTTATAGACACAAATCATCAACTTGCGAATATTTTCACTAAACCTCTCAATGAAGAAAGGATGAACTTCATTAAGAAAGAATTGGGAATGTTTGATGGAAGCTGCCTAAAGTGAAAATTTTAAATCATTTTACATGTATTATTCCATGATTGAATGATTGCCTTGTGATTGAATGATTGCGTTGTGATGTGTATGATGTTTATTCTTTTAGATGTCTTAATTTCATGTGCAATTGTGTTTTTCGATACCAACTTGCATGAATTAAACATCAAAATATCAAACTAGATCACAGTGTTAGATGTCGAGTCTTAGAATTTCATAGTTATCCTTTTGTCTTGTAATTCGCAATCACTATTTTGTGATTCACGATCGTGAATTACAGGTACTCATCTTTTCAGTTGACAACCATTAATTCGCAATTACGACTTTAAATCCCCATCATGAATTTATTCAAATTTCAAAAATTTTAACTATTGAACGCACTGTTTCTAGAGGATTTTTGGTCCGTTACTCACATTTTTCAGAATTAGCAGTTACGACTTTCATATCGTGATCACGAATTTTGGTAACTTCCACACATTTAAGTGATTTGATTGCCAACCGTTGCACTTCTTCATTTAATTCTTTTCTGACCATTTTTAGTCATTTTCACACCCTTTCTTGGCCTATATAAACCCCCCCCCCCCCTCCAAATAGTGATTCATATCACTCTTGCTAAGCTATCCATCATCTTCCTTACTCTTAATTCTTCAAATCTTCCTTCAACTCACAAATGGCCCCCAAGAAAGCTTCAAGAGTAAAGAAGGGAAAGGCAATAGCACAACCTTCTAGACCCCCAGCTCTACACCAAATAAAAGGGATTATTACAAAAGAAGAGAAGGATTGCTACAAGGAAAACACCTCCAAAATCATCATTCTAAAACAAAATTCCTTTTACCTTTCTTCTTGAATTATTGGGAATCAAAGAAGAAATCCATGCATTTTTGTCTAACCTAAGGTGGAATGAATTCATATTTTGTGATGAGCTCGGATATGAGAAAATCGTGAGAGAGTTCATGTGTATCGTGACTCTAAGTCGGAGATCCAAATCTCGTACCGGCCAATACAGGTTAGTATTTTGTGCTTTTGGAGACCCTTATTTCATCATTTTTCAACAATTATCCAATCTTTTCAATCTTTAAGTTGGAGATAACATTTCATTCATCATTTTCACTCTTGATGTTATTTATTTTGAGTTTTGGTCTGAGATTTCCATTGAGACCAAACATGACCCCAAAACTTCCTTAGCCAAATACATCTGAACCCTACCTTTTTGGCTACTTCATCACATCATCACCTTCGAATGGTAACGAAAAAGTGTCGCAAAAGGATCTTGCTTTCCTTTTCTGCCTCGTCAAAAACAAGCCCATGCAAACTGGTTGATATCTCATGGATCAACTGATTCACATGCGCACCAAACCTAAGAGTCAGTTTTTTTCCCTTCTCATGTAACTATCATCTACCGATATGTTGGTGCTCTTAATGAGGAAAATGAAAAATTTTTCACTAAGAAGCTCTTTCCCTCTCAAAACTTTTTGGACCTCATTTATCTTATCAATGCAAAAACCGTTCATCCTGATTCTTATGCTTATACTTTGGGTGTTTTTGGAGTAAAAAAAGATGGAAACATCTTAAGCCTTAAAAAAAAAAGGCTTGTCATTGAAGAAGGAGCGCAACTAATCCTACCTCCTCAACCAAAACCTAAGTCCAAAGTCTCTTTTGCCACCACCAACCGAAAATTGGACAAGGTAATAAAGATGCTCAATAGAAGATTTCTCTTTATTTCCTACCTATACAGTGACCTGGTGGATTTACAAGAGAAAGTAAGTGCTCCTCTTGCCATCTTCCTGATTTTGAAGATTGGGAGGACACACTGGAGGAGGAGGACAACCAAGAAGTTGAGGAAGGTGATGAAGCTGAGGGAGGTGGAGATAATGAAGAATGAGATGATTCTAAAGATGATGACAACTCTCCTATCTTTTAGATTGTCTTTAGGATTTCTATTGTTTCTATTTTTGTTTTTCTTAATGTAAACATTGGTTGATCCTACAGTTTATAAATAAATAAAAGTGTTTGATTTGCAATTCTTTGTCTCATATGCTATGTGATTGAAATTTGTTATATGTAATTGGAATTCTTATGATTATGTGAGTTATTATTTTCTCCTTATGATCACTTTATCTCACCTTTATGCATTTCATCTACTTTTCCATATTTACCCTCTTTTTGATCTTACCAAAGGGGGAGAGTGTTATAAGTGAGGTATATGGAAAGAAAATAAGTAAAACATAATAGCATAAGTTGAGGGGGAGTATTTTTTCTTTAAAAACTTAGAATACTTAAAATTTCTTTGATCATTGACTAGAATTTCTTTAAGTATTCATTGATCATTTCATCAATTGACCATCTCAACTTCACAACTCATGCATTTGATTTTCCATGAGATCAATCTAAGTTGTCAAAATCAAAAAGGGGAAGATTGCTAGACTATGTTGGTTAAACCTAGCTCATGAACCTCTTTTGATCTTGATAATAAACATTGATCAGTTCTAATATTTTCATTAAGTTTTGTTTTACAGTTTATAAGATAGTTTTTCAATTGAAAGTTGGATGAAAGTCAAAATCTCCAACCTTGTGAAGGTTATCCAAATTTACAGTCTTTATCCCTTAAATCACGATCATGAATAAACTATAACGATGGAAGGAGTTAGGCCAAAGGAATATGTGGGTAAATTCGCAACCGTGACTTAATCGAAGGAAATGAGCTTGAGTCACAGAGGAATTCATAGTGGCTAGCTGCGACCGCAAATTTCACATTGACAAAAGAGGGAACTAAAGCCACAACCACTGCATGACAAGTGTCCAATGTAACTATTGAATATCAAAAATCACGAGGGCGAATTGTTGGTCACGATCGTGACTCTAGAAGTTATAATTTCCTCATCAAACAAATGAATTTAAGGTCTAAGTCACGCCCAAGGTAAAGACAACTCGCGATCGCGACTTTGAAATAGCAGGTAGAACACAACAACTATTTTTCTTAAACAACCAATGGATGAGTGACAAGTGGACTAGCCATTAGACACATAACGTGTAACATCACTATCCACATTCATTGGCATTATCACATGAACATATTCATTGCATAAATGATATGAAATCCCACATGAACATATGCATTGGATAAATGATCGTTTAGATACGTGTATTGGATAAACACGACGATGACACATGCACCATTGCATTTGGGACACTTGAACATATATGTAGTGTTTGTATAGTTGCATGACAAATTATTTTATGTTGTGTGCTTATTATAACATCATAAATAATGGTGTTATAGAGCTTATTTTAAAGTATAAGGAGCATCTAGGAATTAAGAGATGGATAAAGGTGCTTAAGGAGTGAAGAAAAGGGACTAAAAGAGGAAATTGAACTTCCAACCAATAGGAATGCAACACCATGATTTTGTCTTGTTACAATAGGTTTACAACTGAAAATTTTGACCCTTTAGGATCAAAATACAGAGCTTAGACGTGAGGTACATCAGAAGAAAGAGAGAGCTAAGGAGGAAGAAGAAGAAGAAGAAGAAGAGGGATAAAAGTGAGCTGCCTAAGGAGGAAGCCTAAGGTTTTCTAGTTCTGGGACAATAGGTAAGTTAATTTATCTTCTTCTCAAATCAAACTAACCCCTCATGACATGTTAATCATGCATGGTTAGTGAGAATTATGGAGTATTTGAGGTAGAACTCTTCGATGAAAGTTGAAATTCAAAAGAATAAGAGCTGATTGTGTTAATTTTGTTGTTAGAGCAGAATTTTGTACCTACAATTTCATAACTATAGAAGAGGACTTAGAGAAAATGAAAAATAAAAGTTTTAGCTTTATTCCTCATCTAAATGCGTATGAAACAGTTTTTCTTGATTTTGTGTGTGTGAGGAGTTAAGGCTCCTTCATTAGGGTTGGTTCACAACCAACCAAAATTACCTCAGTCTTTCTATTTTCTTATATTTTGATGGCCTTATGTTCTGATTTAGACAAAGTATGAAAATTGTAGGGTTATGTCCCCAATAAACAGCTGTAAAGCATTTTGGATTTATTTGTTGTTTGGAAAGAGATATGACTCATTGATTGTGACTGAACCTGTACCTGGATGAAACCTCACTTGTCTTTTAATTTTGTTTTACAAGAATCTGAAAGCCATAGATTAGGAATTTGGTGATGTGTTAAACTTGAAAGTTTTATATTTATGTATAATCTACATGAATGTAGAATATTGTTGCCAAATTTTGAATGGTTATTGAGATATTACCCCTTCATTTTGACTGATTATTACCATGTTGAAAATATGCTCACCCTGAGATTGGCCATTTGTTTTGGTGATTTTATAGACTGAATTAGACAATGATTGAAACATGAACAATATTTCTTTATGTGTTTTGTAACTTCTAGTAAATTTTTTTTGCAATTTGATTTTTACAATTTGAAATATACCCAAGAATGTAAGACATACTCAGACTGAGATGACTTTGAAATAGAGTAAAATTCAAAAATTCATCCCATTTTCTGTATGTATTATATTATCTTGAAAGTTGAATATGTTATATAATTATGTGTCTAGTTTGTTTGAAAAAAAGAATCAAGTCATTTGGATAACTATATCTAGAGTAATTTTTGTGAGAGTGTAGCAAGCTTAGGCTACCATATAAGGAAAATATGCATAAACACTAAGTCCACTTGCATGGATCATGCCATAGTTGCATACCAAGCATTCATAATCATTTGGAATAATTATAACCATGCATGTATCAAATGTTAGGATATCAACACTTTATGGAAGCCCTAGAGAGAGAACCAAGCCTACCATAAAGGTTGGTTACATCAAAAGGTGAGTAAAAACGATAATTAGATTCTAATGTGTATATGTGTGATAATATTATGATGTGATTATGTTCTATTACATGTATATGTGGTTGAATTGTTACCTTTTACATATGAATACAAGTGAAGCAAGAATTATATGGTCTTAATGATTACTTGGTACACCATTGTTATGAACACTTGCATATGGAACTAAAAGGATGTTATGACTTGCTTGTCAAACACTTGCAAATCATATGGAAGATGGACTAATATGTCCTATTGGGACATGTTATGGATCGAATGGTTCACTTGTTATATGCTGGCCAACAAAATCAAATGTCGCTTGAATCACATGAATTCCTAGGAGTAGTGTTTTCCTTGTAAGGTCACAACACATAAATAAATTTATTGCACTTGCACTTGCATAGTCAATTGTTATACTTGTAATGTATCTTGATGATATTCTTATATTGGTTATGCCATAAGAATCTGACTATTATTTTTATTCATTGAGTCGCGACTCACCAAATCGCAATTTTTTTCAGATACTGAAGTATAAAATTTGACATTTTTATGCTTGGAGTTTTGCATCGAGACACATTTGCAATTTTTTTCAGATACTGAAGCATAAGATTTGACATTTTTATGCTTGGAGTTTTGCATCGAGACACATAGACCATAGGTCGTCGGCTGAATTCGAACTCTCTCTCTCTTTGTGTCATATACATACATCTAGATAGGAACCAGTTTCTAGCTGCTAGACTTGAACATTAGATAACATATATGTACATTAAATACATGTTGGATTGTGTGTGTATGATGGATAAACCTTTATGTGTATGTATTTTGAACATGAATTCTATGAGTTTTGTAAATGAAAATGGTTGTTACAGGTTAGCAAAGGATCCACTTCAACTTCAAGACCCAATCACAAGGGGAAGGCTAAAGAAGTTTAAGGAGGCAATTGGAGTATTCATGCAACAAAGAGTTATACTTGGATTACCCTAAAAAGAGCAAAGGATGCGTGAAACCCAATTAAAAGATGATGGGAGCTTAAACTCTTCAAATGAAGCATGTAACTTAATACAATGGAGCCCAACTTGTAGAGGGCACCCAAGCATAACCCAATTCGGTCAATGCATGTAAAAAGAAGCTCAAGGCATTTAAAAGGAAGCCCAAGTCATGTAAGCAAGGAAATAAGGCTTAAAGTCAAAGGTTCTTGCAAGATTTCCTTAGTTTGCAATATTTCCTAATGCCATTAGAATTTCCTCATTAGGTTGAATCCTTTTCCTTTTCTATTTAGGAAGAGTTGTTCTTTAGTTAGGAAAATATCTTGGTATAATCTTGTTGGCCAATCATAATGTTTCTTTAGTTTAGGATTGCCTTTTCCTTGTTACATTAGGAAATGTTGAATTCTGTTAGGGAATGTAAACCAAATCCTAATTGGTTTTGGATTAAGCATTATAAAGCTATAAATAGTCCTCATATTCTACCAAGAGAGATTCATTCAATCAATATTTTTATTGTTAGCAATTTTACTTGTGAGATTAAATTCTCTTCTTGAGTTCTTGAGTGGACTTGGTAAGATTGTTATGTGAAAGCTTAATAATTTCACAAACTTGTTAATTGTGATCTTAAATTGGCTTGGTTAATTTAAGGTTTGAGTTAACACAACTTTGAATCTTTATAACTTTGGTTGCTAGAAATAAGTTTTCTAGAGGTCTAGTTAGGAATTGAAGATCAAAACTCCAATACTTGGTTTGATAGATTTTGGGCAACTATTCTTTAGCATATGGGTAAGGATCAATCCAAGCTTATTTGTATCAAATTTTCATCCTGAATGGCCTCATTTATGGTCTTATGCTAAATAAGGCAAACAAAATCAAGATTGTTACATGTATTTCTAAAACATGATCTAGTTGTTACCCGACTTAATGGATAACCAATGATGGGATTTCTTAGATGATCTTTCTTGAAAACCCAATCCTTTTCTAGTTGAGTTTGCTCTTCATTTGGAGTAGGGAGAAGTGGATTTGTATTTCCTTCACTTCTCATGACTTATGGCTTGTCCACATTCTTTCTTTCTTTTTCAATGTTTAGCTTACTCATAAGACCTACAAGATTATTAACATCTTCTTTTATTCTTGAAGAAATAAGGTCAGATTCATTAAATACAACATGTATAGACTCTTCTACAATAAGTTTTTTTATTGTTGAAGACTCTATACCCTTTGCTGGCAGTAGAGTATCCAAGGAAAATTCCTTCATCGAATTTGGAGTCAAATTTGCTAATGCTAAGGTTATCTTTAGTGTTTAGAATAAAATAATTGCAATCAAAGACTCTAAAACATGCAAGCTTGGGCTTCCTATTGTTCCTCAACTCATAGGGAGTTTTCTTTAACAAAGGTCTTACCAAGTCTCTATTTAAGACATAATAAGAAGTGTTTATAACTTTAGCCTAAAAATACTTAGGAAGATTGTACTCATTTAACATGGTCGTAGTTGTTTCTTGAAGAGTTCTATTCTTCTTTCCGACCACACTGTTCTATTGTGATGTTCTAGGAGTTGAGAAGTTATTTGAGACACCATACTCATCATAGAAGCTATGAAACTTAGCATTCTCAAACTCTCCTCTATGGTCGCTTATAAGAGAAAAGATTTTTAAATCCTTTTGGTTTTGAATTGTCTTGGCAAAGGTCTTAAAAACATCCAAACAAGAGTCCTTGTGAGGTAAGAATAATACCCAAATATATCTAGAGTAATCATCTACTATGACAAATGCATAATGCATGCCTCCTAAGCTAGGTTTTCTAGTAAGGTCCAAATTGAGCCATGTGAAGTAATTGTAAAGGTTTATAAAAACTTACCTTGTTCTTGGCTTTGAATGAAGATTTGACTTATTTTCCTTGTTGACATGCTTTATAAACTCCTTCCTTTACAAATTTGATTTTAAGTAAACCTTCAACCAAGTTTCTTCTTTTTAATTTATTGAGGAGTTCCATGCTAGCATGTCCTCACCTCCTATGCTAGGTTTTACCTTCTTTCACTTTAGAGACTAGACATTTTACCTTATGGTTAATGAGATAATTTAAATCAATGATAAATATTATGAATTCTCCTATCAATGAACAAAATT
Organism: Omphalea diandra; assembly: GCA_949677035.1. Taxonomy (NCBI): domain Eukaryota; kingdom Viridiplantae; phylum Streptophyta; class Magnoliopsida; order Malpighiales; family Euphorbiaceae; genus Omphalea; species Omphalea diandra. The sequence goes on along the minus strand of CATIWR010421313.1, from coordinate 5,149 downwards.
TTATTGTCACTTATTCTTGACACATAGCATGCTTGTGGTTCAAACATAACTCTGAGGCCTTTGTCACATAGTTCACATAATTGACTTACACTGAGCAAATTGTGTTTGAGACTATCAACAAGCAATACTTTATCAAGGATAATTGTGTCAACATCTTTACCAACTTTACATATGCCAATGATTTTGGCTTTTCCATTGTCTCTAAAAGATAAATTTCAAAGTCATTCAATCTTCTCTAATTGGTTGAAGAACTTCCTTTCTCTTATTATGTGCTTTAAATATCCATTATCAAGATACCGCTCTTGCTCTCCAATTGGGGATTTCAAGCACATATGCAAAACAAAGAGAATCAAGTCTTAGGTACCCAAATCTTCTTGGGTCTTAAGGGGTTAGCTCTTGCCATTTGTTCATCATGCCTTCTAGAATGGCAACGATAGGCAATGTGGCCACATATATACCCCAGTAAAAATAATCACCATCAAAATGAGCTATTGTTCTATTTCTAAGTGGAGTATGCACATAGTGTTTGTGAGACTTGTAACTCTTTTAAGCCATATTTCTAGGAGTTTTTGTCATATGAAGAATTCTTCTGTGTGGTGTGTATCTATATTTATGGTTATGCCAAATTTTGTGCCTTTGGAGACTTTACCTCTTAGGCTTGTATGAATGATACATATATGCATAATTTGCTCTAGAAGAAGTATGTCTCAGTTATTTGTGAATATGTTATGACTTGACCTTTGTATCATTTATCTTGGTATTTCCCTGCATGAGAACTTTTGGCATTCTAATGGGTTTAGGTATACTAACTTCCTTAGCCTTAATAAAGAATGGTTTGAAAGTACAAGGAGTAGCAGAAATAGAGGCATTATATCCTAATCCATGCTTAATGGATGGGCTCCTTTGAATCTCAAGGATGGAGTCTAACTTCTCCATTCCTTTGGTGAATTTGCTAAGGTTATCCTTAAGCTTAAAATTCTCAATTGTGGGAGACTCAACTTTCTTAGCCAGAGTCTCTTGACTCTTAGCATAATCTTTTAAAGATTTATTCTCTTTCTCAAGAGAGGAGGTGATAGACTTGAGAGTCTCTACTTTCAAAATGAGCTTGGTAATAATAGAATATAATTCATCTCTAAAGTAAGAATCAAAGGGATTTACCTTATGGTCACCATCGCTATCACTATCATAGTTGAACAAGTGCTCACTTAAGGACTCATCTAATTTCTCATTAGTTGCCATTAGATAAAGGTTGGCCAACTCCTTTCTAGTGTCCTCTTTATTAGGTTTAGAGTCATTGGTGTCATCCCAAGTAGCTTTATACACTTCATTTTCTTTCTTAGGGGTGTGTTTCTTGGTAGAAAATTTACTCTTTTTCAACTTGGAACAATATGACTTTATGTGCCCTCTCCTTGCCTTTTCATTCTTTTGATTTTAGAGAAATCTCTTTACTTTATTTATGATGCATGCAAGATGCTCATCTTTACTACTATCTTTGTCATCACTATAAGAAGATGTTAGCAAACAAGAAGTAAGTGGGGATTCAGAGTGTACCTCATTAGCTTTTAGTGCCAAATCTTTCTTTCTCACTCCAATACTTTTAGCTAGTTTCTCAAGAGTGATTTCATGGGCCAATAGCTTTCCTATGAGCTCATCCAGTGACAGGGCTTCCAGCTTGTTTGGTTCCTTTATTGCTATCTTTTTAGCTTCCCACCTATCTTTGGCAAGTGTTCTTAGAATCTTCACTGCCATATCCTCATTAAAATAGGACTTCCTAAGAGTTTTAAGAGTGCCCACTATGTCAATAAACTTTTGTACATCTCAATGATGGCTAGGTGTTATACAAATGTCTCATACATGTGTGTGTGCATTTATATCTTTTTCTTTTTGACTTTGCTAGTTCCTTCATCTTGAGTTTGTAATGTGTCTTATATTTCTTTTACTGATGTACACATTTGCAACTTAGCGTACTGAGATTTATGGATTACATAAAAGAGAACATGCATTACTCTCTTCAGTTGTCCATTCACTCTTAAGCTTTGGTACTATAACATCTCCAACTAGTTTTGTTGGAACTTCTTTTCTTTCTTTGGTAATATCCCATATATCTATGTTTTCACTGTAAAGAAAGATCTCCATATGATTTTTTTAGTATCTGTGGTAATCTCCTTTGAAGCAAGGTGGCTTATGGATTGATTGTGATTCTTTATGACTTGCCATGATCTTTACTATAAGCACTTAAGCTTTGATGAGAGGCTAGCTCTGATACTAATTATTGTCCTTTGGTGCCCTAGAAAAGTGGTTGAATAGGGCAATGACAAGTAATTAAAAATAAGAACAAGTGTAAAAATAATGAAGAATCAAGACAACCAATTTATAGAGGTTCGACATAACCTGCCTAGGTCCTCTCTTCTAGTATTCCCATTAGAGCCTTTCATTATCTAGATGGCTTATAGGTGCCATCAACTACCTTTAAAGTACTAGTTTTCAGGCACTACCAAGCTATCACAAGTAGACTTATGGGTGCCACTAAATCCATTTTCCAAAGTAGTTTACAGGTACTACCTTAAACCTTTCATAGAGTATGGTTTTAGATCTCCTAAACAAAGGTTTTCTCAAATGAAATTACAACTTGAAAAGTTAAGAAAAACTCTCTCACTCAAGCAATAAATAATTCAAAATACACTTACAAGGTATGCTTAATTTGGTTGAGAGTTTTGAGAGAAAGTCTAAAAGCTTATTCTTCAAACTCTATTTTTAAAGATAGCTCTTACAAGCTTTGACAATGATCTTCTCTTGTAAGCTAGATCACAATTGTTTCACTATTTTAATTAAAGATAGCTTTTACTATAAAACTACTCATTTTTTTGAATGTTTTCTTTATTTGTTTATGTTGTGAGAAGGTTCTTTTATATGAAAAAATATGGAACTAGCCATTAGAAAGAAAGCTGTCACTACATGTCACTAGAGTAGACACTCAACACCTATTGGACATTTTCCACGCCTATTGTTTAGTCATCAACCGGGTGATTTTCAAATAAAACACAACTTTAACATTCATTGGTATTATCAAAATGCCTGTTGAAACTAGCTGTTAGAGAAAGATTTGCCTAGACTCTCTTCTCTTGACTTTTTCAATTGTTTATTCAATAACTCTTCAATGGTTGTTGGCAATTCTCAACGCCTATTGGAATTCAACTTCAATTCCTATTGAGATATGAATAATGCTCGTTGCAAATTTCTAAGAGGATGTGAACTTGATGCTCTATCTTTCAAGATTTTCAATAGTACTTCAATGGCTATTAGCGAACTTCTAATGCCCATTGAACATGATCTTAATGCCTGTTGTATTTTTTTGAGAGTGTTTCATTAGAGGGTCTAGAAATTTTAACTATGTTTGGGAACTTCTCCAACTCTCATGTTCAGATCTTGAGGTTTGCTCAAATCAAGTCACTTGTTCCAATTCTTGTTGTGAAAATGCAACGCCTATTGAGATGTTGAGAGCCACTACCTTTTCAAAATTGTAATGCCCATTGCAAAGATCAACTTGCATAGCTCAAGTGATTGAGTCATCCAACGCCTGTCGTGTTTGAGAAAAACGCTAGTTGAGAGGTCTAAAAGACTTTACTTATACTTGGGTTTCATTTCAAGGTCCGTTAAGATCGTTCAACGACCATTGCTGGAGTCACAATGATTGTTTAAATGTGGTAACACTCATTGGATTTAAATATTGAGAGTTTTTCACCATTACTCTTTCTCTAAATATCTTTATTCAACAAATTAATGTACCTACGAGATTTTACACAAACAACTTGGACAAATGTTAGCTTTGAAATGTGCTTGTAATCCTCAAAACAAGATATGTTCAACATTTTTTTGAAGCTAGGTTTAATAGTTCCTTTAAAGATAGCTCAAACATCTTTGACATTTGTTCAGGAGTTACTGTGGATAATGGTAGATTGTAAGGTGTATGTGGGGGCCATGGCCCCCTTCCTCCCTAAAGTTTGTTTCTAAAAAAAAAAAACTTATGAGTAATTTTGACTTTGGGATGAAAAGTAGAGAAAGCTTTAACTTGTTTAGTCAAAGGGATTTATTCTTCATCAGGTGGTTTGAAAACATTTATAGAGACCACAATTTTCTATAAAAAGTAGTGAGATGAACCTTTTGCCATATCAAAAGGAATTAAAGACATCACATAAATAAATAATTGTGTTCATGCCTTATGTTGCAAATGTTTCTTCTTAGGCTCTTGATCTTGAGAAATTTTAGGCCACTAAGACTCAAACGACTTACTCTTCTCTTGTAAGTTATTTTTATTATGATTTTTTGTTTGAACTTAACTAGTATGAGTCACATTTAGTGTTTCATTTGATTTCTAATTGAAAATTTTTGTTATAACTTTAAGTTTGAGCCTCTAAATATTAAAGTGAAGCTTTGCCACTGATTGTGGCTATCCTTATAGTCAAAATAAAGGATCCGATATGGTTCTTCAAATTAAATGTGGTAGTGAACTTTATAATCTAAAACATATAAAACTTGTGGGGTAATAAATTATGTTGAAAAGAGAAGTTATCAAGATTATTATTGATCGCTCTTTTTTAAATCTAAAGCCTTATGAATTTTCTCATCCTAGTTCATGATCTCTACTAAATTAAGGTCGCTTTTTCTCTCTTTGCTAACCTTCTACATAAGCTTGTCCACTACCTTAGTAGCTTTTTCTTTGGTAGCTTTTTGTTGCCCATACTTCTCCACTTTGTAAGGACCATCATTAATAAGGATTATTGAAGTTGATGGCAATAAATGTTTAGGCTTTTTTTTTCATCAACACTACTAGATGATGCATCATTTTTCTTATTCAAAATGATGCAAATAGCCAAGGCTAAAGCAAAGGATCCACTTCAACTTCAAGGCCTAATTATAAAGGGAAGGCTAAAGAAGTTTAAGGATGTAATTGGAGCATTCGTGCAATAAGGAATTACACTTTGATTAGCCCAAGAAGAGAAAAGGATGTGTGAAGCCAATTAAAAGTTGATGGGAGCTTAAACTCTTCAAATGAAGCACTTAACTTAATACAATGGAGCCTAACTTGTGGAGAGTATCCAAGCATGACCCAATTTGACCAAGGCATGTAAAAAGAAGCCCAAGGCATGTA
>CATIWR010421262.1:0-22331 GCA_949677035.1 Omphalea diandra | reverse complement strand
GAAATTGTGGTTGAAGGAGTGGAAAGATTTAAGAATGACAAGAAGGAAATTTGTGATCTTATAATTATTCATTCGAGTGGGCACTATCTCACAATTTTCACCATATTGTTCTTTCTTAAAGCCATGAAGAAAATGGTGCACCTAGCCACGCACACACGCATTCAAATAGAAGAAAAATTTGAATTGACTCATTAAAAATGTTTTATCATTCATTTATTAATATCTTGAAATTTGTTAGACATTTCATTCATCTATTACAATAGGAGTACAAAAGTTCATTAAACAAGTAGAATTTAATCACAAAAACCTTGACATCTATTCATTTAAGAACTAAAATTTGAGCTATATAATCGTGTAGGAATGTTTTTTCTCAATTAAAAATTTTCCTTGTTAGTCTAATTTTGGAATTGATGAATAAATAAAAATAAGATTGGTGTAGTTAGCCATAATGAAGTAGATATATGACCCTCAAAAGTTCGTCATTTTAATCCAATCAAAATAGAGGTGATTATTAAATATATATAAGTTTTAAGAAAATGTCAATCTCACGAATAGAAATATTTAGACTTTAAAGAACTATCAGTTTGAAGAAATAACAAATAGATAATAACTATTAGAAATTTGAATTGAAATGGTGAAGGTGACAGAAATTGGGTAAAGGTTAAGTCTGAAAATAAGTAGATTTAAATGAATTTGGGTCAACTATTTCTAAAAGGTGAGAACTAACCAATTTAATAGTTGAGCCTAAAGAAGTATATATCCTTCTACTTTTTGTGTACATTTCTAATGTGTGATTTTAATCTTAACGCTCATCCTCAAGTGACAATGACTTAGTTGACCACTTAAAATTGAAATTCCTCCATCTGAAATCAAAATTGAATTAAATGCAGCGACAACACTGGATCTAATCGCTGATACCATGGATATCCAGACAGACAACGAATAATAAAAATTAAAACCAAGTCAAATCTACTCTGATACCATATTAAAAATTTGAATTGAAATGATGGAGGTAACAAAAATTGAGTAGAGATTAATTCCAAAAATAAGTGAGTTTAAATGAGTTCGGATCAATCATTTCTAAAATATTAGAATTAACTAATTAGAAAATTAAGTTCAAACAATTACATACTCTTATACTTTTTGTGTACATTTTCAATGTGATATTTTAAATACAAACTCATTTTAACCCGCATTGGAAATGGACATAAAATACAAACGACATATAATAGTTTGAACTTACCTATCTAATTGGTTACTTCTAACCTTTTAGTAATGGTTGACCAAAATTCATTTTAATTTAATAATTCACGGGCTTAACCTCCATCCGATTTTTGTTACTTCCACCCTTTCAGTTCAATTTCTAATATTGTATCAGAGCAGGTCTGACCCGATTTAATTTCTCTTTATTATTCTGTTTCCTATCTAGATATCCATGATACCAACGATCCAGTCCTGTGCTGCATTTAATTCAATTCCAATTTTAGGGGGAAGAATTTCAACTTCAAGTGATCAACTAAATAGTTGTCACTTGAGGGGAAGTGTTAAGAGTTAAATATCACACATTAAAAATGAACATAAAATACAAATGACTTATAATGGTTTGAGATTAACTACTTAATTGATTAATTCAAATATTTTAACAATGGTTGACCCAAACTCATTTTAACCAAATTATTCTCGGGTTTAATCTCTACATTTTCAATTCATCCAAAGATGTGCAAGAACAAGAAGAGGAGGGGGGGAGAAATAAGAAGCCATTATTGTTGTATCAGTAAATAAAGATGCTCTAAATTACAAAATAAAAATTTTTATATAGATGTTACAAGATAAGTAAAATCAAATTTTAATTTAATTAGAAAATAAAATTCTATTTTAATTAAGAATCTTAATGCAAATAGATTAATATAATTCTAATATAACTAAATAGGATGATTACACACGCTTTTCGGCCTATCTTGCTCTTTCTCTATATATGTATGTGTGTGCATAGTGTAATTTTTTACTTTGCAATTGAATATAATTAATTTTTTAAAAAAATAATTTAAAATTTAAGAATTTTAAAAATACTAAAGGTGGGAATTCCTTACGGGGACAGAGATTCTAGTGAAAGTGAAAAAAAAAAAAAAATCGCCCTGTTAAAAGGGCAGAGCAAGGATGGAGATAGCCCTGGCCTTATCCCTCTGCTTGTTCCTATAATATTTATTCTTTCTACAAATTTTTTTTTAAAAAAAAAAATTAGTAAGACAACAGTTCACTTGTATTTACTCAAGGATTTGCAATTTACAGATATAAGTAGAAAGCTCTGATTTTGAAAATTTAGTGTTATATAGCATGAGAATTTTTATGAATGAATTATAAGGAGAAATTAAGAAATTTTGATATGGTAAAATTATAATTAAATATATTTCTAATTATGTAAAATAAATCCTTTTAAAACTAGCTAATGGGACTAATTTGTGTCATTTACTGATGAAGAGAAAATTATGATACACACTTTTTGCATAATATTTGGTTCAATTTTAATTTTTTTATTTACAAATAAAATATAATTTATTTTAATTAAAATAAATTTTATATTTGATTTAATTGTGAAATTTAATAAAATATTTTTTATAAAAATATTATTATATTATTTTTAAAAAATTTTACAAGTATAAAATAAAATATAAAAAGGGAGAGGATAGAAAGAAAAAAGAGCAGAGAGGAAAAAAAAAAGAGGGAGAATGTGTGAGGGAAAAAAAAAAGAGAAAGAGGCTGAAATATATTTTTTTAATTAGGAGTAATTTTGTGATAATGAAAATTTTTGAATTTTAGAATTCATTTAAAAATTTTATGAAATTTGATAGAATTTTGTTTAATTGTAACCAACTCCAATAATTTAATGAAAAATTTTATTTTTATCAAACATATAAAATATGAATTTACAAATAAATTTGATAAAATTATAAAATTCATTTATACCAAATGCATTTTTAATATAATTTTTCATTCTTCATTATAATTTTCAGCACAAGATTCTCATAGAATCTCGTTGAAGAACATCAATAAAACAATATTTGATAAAATATTAAAATTTATTATACCTGTGAATGTGAAGAATAAAATTTTAAAATTTTTTATTTTCTGAAATCTTAAATAAAAATTAATTAATTTATATTTTGTAAATATTAATTTTTTTTCAGTGGATTAAATATTAATTTTTTAGTATTTATAATATCATAACATGCATTTAAATAATATATACTCTTTTGTTTATATCCAATTGTTATAAAATTTGGTACCAAAGATAGGGTATTATTTTTTATTTTGAGCTCGAAATTGTGAGCACTAACGAATCTATAACAACTATCAACCAAGATCCTAATTGAAAAAGACTCTATTCAATTAGCAGTAAGCATCTTTTTTGCGTTCTTTTTATTTATTTTTTATTTCCTTCAATAAAGTAGGTCATCTACTCTATTTTATTAATTTTATTTATTTGGTCAATATTCTGAGAATTTTTATTTAGATTATTGTTTTATTTTTTTATGAAAATTTATTATTTTTTATGAGAGTTTTAAGATTTGAAATTTAATATTTAATATTATATAATGATATATTAAAGGTATCATTTTTCAAATTTATTTTGACATGTTACCTGAATTTTAATTCATATTATATTATAGCACTAATATTTGATGGGAGATATATAATTGATAAAAATACAAAGTGATTGAAACAGATTTATAATAAATATAAAATTATGATTTCAAAATTAAATTAATGTGTCATATCAATGATGTTGATAATTGATTTCATACTGATATTCTAAATTTTAATAATATTTTTCTTATAAAAAAATTATAGGAATATTATATATATATATAACTATTCATAAATCTAAAAAAAAAAAAGAAAACTAATATCCATCAATATTTTCTGTTATGCAACAACAAGATTAACTAATATCTATCAACATTCCCTGTTATGTAACGACCACCTCTCAAAATTTTCATATTATAATCTACTGCTTTTTTTTTTTTTTTTTTACTACACAGGGAATATGGAGATAAATGTTGACTTTGTAATTATACATACTCTCATTTATCCCAAGTAGATGATGATAAAAAAAAAAAAAAAAAGAAAAAATTAAGAAATCTGAATTACACTAGAAAGATGAATAAGTTGTGAGAAAAAAAAATGAGTTGAGGATTGTATTTTGAGAGGATAAAAACAATAATAAGAATAAATTTTCAAATACAAAAAGTGCCATAATTTGAAATTACAAGTCCATAACAAACTCTGCCTGCCATCGTTATTCTGCTTAAATCATTACTCATCACGGCTAAAAAAAAGTGATTTTCGCACATTCACAAAACATAAATTGTAAAAAAATTAAAAAAAAATAATTGATAATAGTTTTTTATTTTTATTGTTAAAATTTGAAAATTAAAATTATCCTTAATATATATATATATTTGTATGGAATTAATATTTTTAAAAAAATTAAAAAAAGATTGCAAAAATTTAAGAAAATTACAAAAGTTAATTTTCTTATTTTTTTTAAAATAAAATTTAAAAAATAAGATAAAAAAAAAAAAAAGAAACAGCCCTAACGAGCATCATAGTTCACTTGACGAAGTAGACCAAAAGCCCGTTCAATTAATTGCACGCAAATTAGGCAACTTTAATAAATTTATCAAACTCTGTCTTAACACAAATCAATGATTTATGAGTTGTTTTAGTTGGCTCCTGTGTCTCCGTCTGGGAATCGCGGTTTCTTTTCCATTTCCCCTAGAAAATGGTTTCTGTTTGGCGGTTCAAATCAGCTAAATAATGGAACATGAAGTCAAAAGAAAAGAAAATCAGCCATAGATACTGCCTTCCTCAAGTAGCTATTCAATCTGGAAGAAAGAAATGAGAGGATCTTGCTCCTCGCCTAGCCCCGTGGAGCCCTGACTCCGACTCTCAGCTTCAACGTCAGTCCTCTCTCTTCTTTCTTACTTATTCTCCTTTGCTAGTTTTATAATCTACTCCCACGAGCTTTAACTACCTCAAAACTTTACTACCTCGTTTCTGCTCTTGTTTTGACTTGAAATTCAGCTTCATTGATTATTAGTATCTAGGTTTCAACTTTCCATTTCTCTAAGATCTACTTGTTGATGGTGTGATTTCCGCTTAGGAAATAGAAAATCGATTTTCAGGTTTCAGTTTTATTAAATAAGCATTTTAGCTGATTGTTTTTTTAACCTACGCTTTGGTATAGAGAGGAGACGACGAACAGAAGAAAGTTCTTGAGGGATAGAGGTCTTAGAGATGTTGAAAAGCTCTCCAGGTTCCAATCCAGTATAGGAATTTAAACTGCAAGATTTCTACTCTTAAACTTGTGCCCCTGATTATTGCACTGGGGACTTTGATCACGCACTTCCACTCGCCAGCCGTTTATGTTGCCGATCACCCCTCCCCCGGTGGATCTAGGTATATATACTAGTGTTTGTGTTCTGTTTCTAAGTTTCCTACCAAATATTTATTTATTCCATTTTGCGTTTGGTGGGGTTAATTTGTTCAATCAACCGAGTGCTTCTGCGTTAAGAATTAAGATAATCTTGTTTGTTTTCAAAACTTTGAAGTCACACTTAGGCAGAAGGAATGGTGCGTCAATTTTATGTGTGGGGTGATTTGAAATTTACGCAGGCAGAGTATTGTAGACCTGTGGATTAGAGAGGATGCAGGCGCAGATTCTCGTTATGTGTCAACTGCAGAGGTTGATTGGGACCAGATTTCCAACATTATTGAGAAACTAAATGACAGTAGTGAATATCAGGGAATTGGCTTGTTAAACTTCAATGAGAGGGAGATTGATAACTGGAAGCAGCTGTTACCAGATATTGAGCACGTTGTTCTGCACCTTGAACATGTAGCGCATAATGTAACCTGGGAATCCCTTTGACCTGAGTGGATAGATGAAGAAGAAGAGTTTGAGGTTCCCACTTGTCCTTCATTGCCCAGACTTAAAGTTACTGGAAAACCACGTATTGATGTTATTGCTGTCAAGCTTCCATGCGATAAGTCAGGGAGATGGTCAAGAGATGTGACTCGTTTGCACCTGCAGCTTGCAGCAGCAAGTCTTGCTGCTTTGGGGAAAAGTTATCATCCAGTCCGTGTGCTTTTGGTGACTGACTGCTTCCCAACTCCAAATCTTTTCACTTGCAAGGAGCTCATTTTGCGTGAAGGGAATTTATGGCTGTATCAACCTAACCTCAAATAAGTTGCGAGAAAAGCTGCATTTACCAGTAGGATCATGTGCATGGGCAGTTCCTCTCAAGGCCAAAGGTTGGGAGACATTTATAGATATGTTGTTTGTTTTTGTTATTTTTTCCTAAGAATGCTGTGCACTGGAAACCAGTTATTTGCTCTTATTTTTTCACATTTTTCTAAAATCTTAATTAAGTAAACCTTTAAATAGTTGAATTACATAAAACTTCTATGCCTGCATATGCATAACGTGAAAACAGCAAGATGTGGATATGTGAGACTAAATGAAAATGGACAGGTTATGACAACATATTTCTAGTTTGGATCTGTGAAATTAAACTACCGACAGGTCAAGTCAACTAGTTTAGTGACTTTCTAATTTGATGATCTTAAGTAGAGAAACTAACTAAATGTTCTTTCACAGAGAATTTCTATTCAGAAAGAGCACACAGGGAAGCATATGCAACAATCCTACACTCAGCGCACTTCTATGTTTGTGAGGCAATTAGTGCTGCTCAGAGTATACGCATGGCAGGTTCAACAAGGGATCTTGTGATACTGGTTTATGAAACAATTAGTGATTATCATAGAGGAGGCTTAGAGGCTGCAGGGTGGAAAATCCATATAATCCAAAGAATTAGAAACCCAAAAGCTGAGCAGGATGCTTACAACGAATGGAATTACAGTAAATTCCGTCTCTGGCAGTTGACAGATTTTGACAAGATCATTTTCATTGATGCTGACCTGCTTGTACTAAGAAATATTGATTTCTTGTTTGAGATGCCAGAAATCACTGCTATAGGGAATAATGCTACCCTGTTCAACTCTGGAGTGATGGTAATAGAACCATCAAATTGTACTTTCCAGCTTTTAATGGATCACATTAATGAGATTGAATCATACAATGGTGGGGACCAGGGTTATCTGAATGAAATTTTCACATGGTGGCATAGGATTCCTAAACACATGAACTTCTTAAAACACTTTTGGGAAGGCGATGAAGTGGAAAAGAAACAAATGAAAACTCGTCTCTTTGGAGCTGATCCTCCAGTCCTTTATGTTATCCACTATTTGGGGTATAAACCATGGCTATGCTTCCGTGATTATGACTGCAACTGGAATGTGGACATTTTGCAGGAGTTTGCTAGTGACGTTGCTCACAAAACATGGTGGAAGGTGCATGATGCTATGCCAGAAAATTTGCAGAAGTACTGCTTGCTTAGGTCCAAAACAGAAGGCAGCATTGGAGATCGGAGGCAAGCTGAGAAAGCTAATTACACGGATGGTCATTGGAAATTCAAGATAAAAGACAAACGTCTGGAAACTTGCTTTGAAGATGTCTGCTTCTGGGAGAGCATGTTATGGCACTGGGGTGAAAAGAATTGGATGGACAATGCAATTGTTACTTCATCACCTCCTTCCCCTGTTATTACTTCCAAGTACCTCTCATCATTATGATTTGTTATTCTTTTATACTTACAAGTTACCTTACCTGCAGATGATACATAGAATTCAGTATATTGAGAGTTGAGCTGAGCTACGTTTTCAGTGACCGTATCAGCACATAGAGGGTCAATTGATAATCTTAGAATGTGCATCTTCATTTGTTCTGACCTGTTCCCACGTGGCCGGTAAGGGCACCGTAAATCAATCATTTAAACTACTTAATACTAGTTTACATTACCATCATTTCTCTACAATACTACCGCATCTTACTGTATTGCTATCAGTAACATTTTGTGAGTGCTGCTTTGCCTGGTTTTCTGCTACGACATATCATAGAGGATAATTGGGTAAATTCCAGAGCTTCTATTGGGTGCTTAGGTTATATTTTAGTGTTTTAACATTTCATATATATTATTTTCAAAAAAAAAAAACATTTCATTTATAATAAATAAATTACAAGCCACTTTAAAAATAATTGGATAAATAATTTATATATTTCTAAACTTCTCTATTCATATTTTTATAGGAATAATGAATATTTTATTCTCTAAATAATATTTTTAAATCACCATATGATTAAATATTACAGTTTGTCATTCTTATTTTATGAAAAATTATAAATTCTTTATATTGTAAAATATATTTATGGAAAGAACTATTTGAATAAGACTTCATCATTCCTTCATAGAGAACTATTTTGATGATCCATTCTTTTTGCAATTTTAGATATCTAATTATAAAAAAAAATTAAAACAACAAAAAATTGTAAATATAAAAATTCCATAATAATTTGTAGTTTACATTCTTCAAAACATATTTGGAAACAAAAGGAGAACTTTAAAGGAAAAAAGCAAAAGAGCTCTTCATACATGGAGAGTTTCAGTCCGTCTGTTCTGTTTGGTGCTAAATGGGAAGGTTGATAGATGGCCAGAAGACAATAGCAAGGTTCTCTTGCAATATGCACGTAAACAAACTTAAAACTGCCTGCAGTGTTCTTGGATTACAAGAAAAAGAAACGATATTCAAGAACGTTGACGAAACGCTGGACTCGAGGCTTAGTTACCTGCATGAAAAATGGATGTGCTAGACTTGTTACTTTTTCTTTATAATGCATACGATTCAATTCAGCTGTAATTAATGCATGCATATACATGCATTATTTTTAAAATTTTAATTGGGTTTGTCTGGTATAAGTTTGATTTTTTTTTTTTTTTTTTGAGAAGAAGGTAGTATTAAGTTTGCTTTTTAGATAGCTTTAAAAACAAAAAAACACAAATCAGGATTTTGGTCTAAATAATTTTATTATATAATTATATGTAATGTTTTTGAAATTAAATAAAATCAATCAATCGAACTGATTAAATCGAAAATTAAATCTGTGATTTGTTTAATTAGTTTTGGAACGATTTTTAATATTATTTTTATTTTTAATTATTATAAAAATATTTTTATAATTTTAATAATTGTTATTTTAACATTATTTTAATGATATTTTATAATTTTTATTTATTATTAAGTTAATTAAATTGAATCAATCTAACTGATTGAATAAAAATCAATTAGCTGATTGGTTTGCTGATCGATTTGATTTTAAAAATATTGATTATATATAATATGTTTAAATTGCTTAAAAATCAATTTTTTTTATCCATATACATATTCTCGTTATTTGAGTTTTTACACATAATGTAAATAAAAATTTAACAAAAAATCAAATCATACAATAAAATAAATGATAAAAATATTTTTATATAATTTCTAATAATCAGGAGTGAGTCAAATAATTAAAAAAAAAAAACATAATAGAGTTAGAGTGATTAAATCTTTTTAGTTTATAGCAGAAATATCAAAATTTAATGAAAGAACTATATAAGGTAAGACAAATAAAATAAAATTATGTTTTATTATTAAATAAAATTAAAAGATGAGTTAATTAATTACGATAAAACATAGACTCAAAGTAATTAATCCTACAACCTGTTTGAATAGGATAAGGAAGGGTAATTAAAGGAAAAGTAAGGAGGCAGAAGATAGGAAAATGATAAGGAAGTCTATATATTAACCCTACCCTTGTTTGTAAGGGTGAGTTTGATTCAATCTAATTCGAAAATTTGCAAATCTCTATAATTATATTAAAATTTTGAGAATTTCAAAAAATGGAGAATCGATATCGTCCCAAATTCTTTGTCTGATTCGGTTTTATTTTTTATAAATTTGGGATGGTTAGTTTGGTTCTTCAATTCTTTCAGTTCAGTTTGGTTCGATTTAAATATTCAGTTATTTTAATTTATTAAAAATTAAAAATTACATTTTAATCTTTATAAATCAAAATAAAATACATTTTACATTTTTCACTTTTAATTATTTAAGGACTAAAACAAATAAGTGATAATTTAATAAATTATAACTAATAACTTATAATGAAATGTTAAATTAAAATATTTAATATTTTACTACTAATTTATAATTAATAATTGGTCTGATTATTAATAATATATACTAATTGAGTGAGTTAATTAATAAAACTAATAAATACAATATATATATATATATATATATATATATATATATATATATAACAATGGTTCAGTTTCATTTTTTCGGTATGGGATACGGTTCAGTCCAGTTCTCGATTCAGATAATATAAAATCTCTAGTATCATCCTATTTTAAAAATTGGTACAATTTGGTTTGAATATTTTACTATTCACATCAGGAATTTTTAATTTTAGATTGGTCTAAAGTTATTCAATCCAATTCAAAAATCTCAGAGTCTCATGCTCACCCCTACCCATTTAGAAGAGGAGAAAAGGGAATGAAAAGTAATATATATCCCTTATTTGGGAGGAAAAGTAAATAAAAAAAAAGTTAAACATTAAAAATACTTAAATAACATTATAACTTTAAAATAATATATATATATATATAGACACACACACCTCTAACTTAATAAATAATTGCGACAATTATATGTTTTATTTTGAGTCCCACATATAATTTTTAGAAATCATATATATTTTCATATTGTCATTCATATAATTGTTAGCAATTATACATTCATATTGTCATTCATATAATTGTTAGCAATTATACATTTTGGCTATGTTCTTTCATACAATTGTTGGTAGTTATATGCCATTTTCTATATACAACTACATAAGTGCTAGTGTGTGTGTCTGTATATATATAAAAGATAGGTAAATATGTATTTAACAAAATGTGTAGAAAAACTAGTATTTTTAGAAATAACATTTAATATAATTATACATTAAAATAACAATTATTTCATTTAGCTCATAGGAGTAATATATTCAAATCCTTACCAAAATCTTTAGCAACATTTCTTTGTTTTTTCTTTAGCTTTGTCGTCGATGGTGACCAACTTCATCTTTTCGCTCTCTGTACTTTCTTTTCTTTTTTCCTCTCGTATTTTTTTTTCAATTACAATAAATAAACAAATCATATTATCATCTTATTTGTATGAGTTGATTAGAATTTATGAATTTTGATAGTAAAATCTTCTATATTTGTTTAGCAATGAACTCGAGAAAACATATGACAAATCAAAGATATATAAATGAAGATTTTATGACTACTAAGGTTTCAATATTTAGAGATAATCAAGGTTTTCTGACAATGAAAATGAATTTATTTGATTGAAATTTCATTTAGGATCTTATGTTAGGTTTATTTTTCTTATTTTATTAATTTTGTTGTTGAAATATTATGTCTTTTATTTTGTTTCTCTTGATGAGAGTTTGTTTGTCTTTTGTCTTCTGTTATGGAGGTTAAGAGGAGTTTGATATTTAAAAGATCGGACTCGTTTAAAACTCGTCAAATAACAATAAAGTCAATTTGTAATTCAATATTGTCACCGAGTGAAATGTGTTTTTGTCGATATGCAAATGCAACCAAAGGATTGTATACAATTATTTTATTAATGCGATCAATGAAATTCAAAGAAAAAACTCATTTTTATAATAAAATTTGTATATATTTTTTGAACGCAGTCAAGTTTACTTATCTGTTACAAGTTATTTCTATTAATCCTTATTAATGAAAGACTCTTTTTATTTCAAAAAATTAAAATAACACATTTCTATTAATAAAGGCAAAAATAAAAAGTAGACAAAACACTCCAAAAATAGACAAAACACTTCAAAAATAGCTAAGAGATCAACACTAACGAATAAAGGCAAAAATAAAAAGTAGACAAAAGACTTCAAAAATAGCTAAGAGAGCAGCACTAATGAAAATAAAATAAAGTTTCTAGTTTGTAGGTTTGAACTTTTAGCTATGAATAATGGATAAATTAAAATTTTTAATTTTAAGTAAAAGTAAAATGGAAAAGGAATTTTTTTTTTTTTTTGTTATCCAACCTTCCCCTTCTTTGCACCCCAATTTAGGTGTGAGAAAAGGGAAGTAAACTAAAATACAGACATGTAAGACGACTTCTCCCATTCTCACATCTCAAATAAAGGTATAAACTCATACTTCCTTCCCCTTTTATCCCCAGTCCAAACAACCTAAAATCAAGAGTTGTTATATCATGAACTTCTGTCCATATAACAAATATGAACTATATATGGATTGAGGTTCACGATATGTGTGAGAATTAAAAAAAGAAAGTGTTCTACACTTTACATTTCATAGACAACTTTTTATCATTTCTTTTCTTTTTTTTTTATAAATGAGATTTTTGTGTATTTTTATATATTATAATTTTATATCTTATATATAATTATATTAATACAATATATAATTAAATTAATATATAATTTATTTTATATTATTTAATTATATTATATTATTATAATTATATAATTTGTATTACTATATATAATTATATACAAATATTATATATAATTTAAATTATTATATTAATTAATTAATATTATTACATTATTATATTAAATATTATATTAATATAATTTTATTTTAATATTATTAACATTGTTAAATGGATTTTATGCTTTTTTTTTTTGTAGTTCATTTGTTACATGGTGCAAGTTGATTACTTTAAATATATAAGTTCATTTGTTGTAAATTGTAAGTTCATTCGGTATAAATTTTAGATTTATTATCAGTAAACAATAAGTTTATTTTTGTAAACTGTAAGTTCATTTTTTGTAAAATATATGTTCATTTTTTTTTTATAAATTATAGATTCATTTTTTATAAACTATAGATTCATTTGGTATAAATTATGGATTCATTATCAATAAACTGTACGTTCATTTTTTGTAAATTGTATGTTCATTTTTGTAAGTTGTAGGTTCATTTTGGTATAAACTGTAGATTTATTATTAATAAACAGTAAGTTTATTTTGATATAAATTGTAGATTCATCATTAATAAATAGTATGCTTATTTTTTTTAAATTATAAGTTTATTTTGGTATAAATTGTAGATTTATTATCAATAAACTATAAATTTATTTTTATAAACTGTAAGTTTAATTTTTGTAAACTTTAAATTTATTTTTTGTAAACTTTAAGTTTATTTTGGTATAAAATGTATATTCATTGTCAATAAATAGTAGATTTATTTTTTATAAAATGTAGGTTAATTTTGATATAAATTATAGATTTATTTTCAGTAAACTAGAAGTTCAATTTTTGTAAATTGTATGTTTTTTTTTTGTAAATTATAGGTTTTTTTTTTGTAAATTGTAGGTTCATTTTTTTATAAACTGTAAATTCATTTGGTATATACTTTAAATTCATTATTAGTAAACTATCGTTTGATTTTTTTATAAATTGTAAGTTTATTTTTTATAAACTGTAAGTTTATTTGATATAAATTGTAAGTTCATTATTAGTAACTTGTAGGTTCATCATTATTATTTGTAAATTGTAGTTTATTTTTTTGTAAATTATTATTCATTTTTTATAAACTGTAAATTTATTTTTTATAGTTAAATATTTTGATTTTTTAAATTTTTTTGTAATATTAAAATTGATAAATCTATAGTTTATACTAATTTTTTATGAAAAAATAAGTCTATTTTTTTGTAATTAAAAATAAAAAAGAGACGTATAAAAATATAAATATGTATATTCTAAATAAAAAAATTTGTTAAAAAATAAAACAATAATATTTAAAGTAAAAAAAGTTTATTAAAAAAAGAAATAAAATAATAATTACTCCTTCATATTTATTGTCAATTATATTATTGGACACCTAAACTGCAAACTACTGTAGATAAGAGTAATGATATAATTTGCCTAAAATCAACGGGCAAATATCTTTCGGGAACAAATAAAACATCAAATGTTGTTTAAAGGAATTTAGACACTAGCCGACAATTTTTCCGTCTCGCGCATCACTTTGCTAAAGCTCCGTTTCCATAAGCTTCCGTGCCTGTCCTCAAATATAAGAAATTCAGATTTTCTTATATGATCTTCCCCTTTCACACCGCTGCATTAGCGAGCGAGAAAAGAACCCAATAAAGAAAAGAAAAGAAAAAAAAAAAACTTCCCAAAACCCAAAATACATGGATTTAATAAGAATCCCTGCGGTAATCTCAGTCCCACCAGCAAACAAGAGGTTCATGGCTGCTTCTCTTTCAAAGCACAATTTCCCATTCCCATTTTGGACACACCCATTTGGTATCATTCCAAGAAAGTCCTACACACTTCATGCCAAGAAGAGAAACTCACGGTCTGAGCAAGATCTCAAATCAGCCATAATTGGAGAACTAGAACTGGAAGATGATAGCAAAGTAAATTTTCCCCACGAGGCCCTCGCCGGTGGTACTCACTCAATTAACATTAAATTTCCCATTCTGCTCTCTCAGTTTTACTCTTATATATGAATGGTATCTAATCAGTGTCTGAATGCAATTTTCCATTGATAGAGGAATTAGAGTTTGATGAGTTTTTTGAGGATGACAAAGTTGAAGAACTAGAAGATGATGATACAGTGTCTCCCTTTGAGGGCCTTGAAGGAGGTACTCACTCAATTAAGATTTTCCATTTTGCTTTCTCAGTTTTATTGTACGTAAACTGGTATCTTATCAGCTTCTGAATGAAAATTTCCGTTGTTAGAGGCTTTGATGGATGTTGGTGATGAGGACGATTTCAAGGATGACCTCCTGGAAGATGAAGTAGAAATCTATGTAAGTCTCTAGTGGAAGTAATTAGTGTGAAGTTTGTGGTTTTATAGGTTAGATTTTGAAACTTTCCTTGCTGTTCTTTAATTTTTCTATCTGTTGATTGAAGGTTGGAGATGGGAGTGGTGGAGGTGGGATTGCCCTTGCTGGGACATGGTGGGATGAAGAAGCATTAAGAGTAGCTGAAGAAGTTTGCGACTCCTTCGATGGCGAACTGAAATTGTATGCCTTTAGGACAATGTCAAATTCCACCATTCAAGTGCGCATCGAGAGGCTGACAAATAAGTAAGCATTATTTGATTTTATGTGCAAGAACTGTTATTGAATTTGGTACTGTTAAGCCATGGTATGCGGGGTGACATTTTCTTTAAGAACCTTCTGATAAATTGAGGAGAATATACTTGAACTCTACTTATTTCTTATGGCAACTCGATTAAAGTGGTATTAAAATTCAGTGAGTTGTTTAAATTGCTGATAGATCTGAACATTAGAAGGGAATGATCAGATGACAAGGGATCATCAGATGTGATAATCAAGGTCCAAGGATGAAGGAACAGATGGTGACCAGAGGGAGAATGATCTTTTCTATATCCCTTGTCATCTTTCTGAATAAGCTTTCCGTTACTTCTTCCAGTTTACGAGTTCATGCAAGTGCCTCTTTAGGCTCTGTTTGGAAATGGAGGTAAAATCGCGAGAAGGAAAATGGGAGGAAAATAGGGCATGAGACCTTGAATTTATTTCTTATATAGGCCCCATATTTCATTTTCCTCTTTTCCTTCCATTTCCTCTTTCCTCCCTTTTCCAAACAGAGCATTAAAGTTGTTATTTGTTGTTGTTACTTGTCCTGTCATGTGACCCGTGTGGCCCTAGTGAAGTGGTGCTAATATAATCAGACTTTTCCATGAAATTACGAATCATTTGACATTGTCTCTCAAAATTTTTGAGCCTTGAAAATATACCTAATGGTATTTTCTTCATGTTTGAACAAAACTCTTGAAGTATAATTCTGAAGAGAACTTTGATTCAAAAGCAAAGAGTTCTACTGAATTATGAACTAGAATTCAATAAGATGAAGCTTTTTGAGAATGAAGATGATAACTTCAATTCAAGATTTATTTTATTTTATTATTATTATTTTTTTGTCTAGAGTTAAAGAATTTCTATAAGTTTCACCTATTATTTTTGGTCAATGATTTTACGTTATTGTAGTAAACTTTATATTGTATTTTACGTTATCGTAGTAAACTTTATCTTGTATTTTACAATTTTACTTTTAGCTATTGCAACATGTTGAGATGCAATTTTCAAGTTTTATTGGCAGTTTTAATTGGCTTCTTGAGTCCAAATGTCGATTTCACCCTTATCTCTACATGGTTACTGAGGGTTGTGCTGCTGACAGAAAGCCACAATGAACTGGATGTGTTTGCCAAGTTCTGAATTTTATTTTAGACCAGACAACCTTGATATGTATTGCTTGTTCAGATACTTGTCTCCTTAGGTGTAAATATTGCTAGTGTTTGAACGTAATAAATCATTTTTTTAATACTCTCACTGATTGATATAATTGATGAGAAGGATCACTAGTTAGGACTGTAACTCAAGCATGTGTAATGAAAATGCGTATATGGACAAACAAATAGTTTTTTTCCCCCTCTTAGATATACATACATCTTTTGTTAATTAATCATTTCTGGTATCTCTCTTCCTATTAATTATTTCTTTTCCATGAATTGTATAGTTGTAATTTGTCTGCTACTGCTAGTCAGGAATGCTTCTTTGGCTCTGATTCAGAGTGATGCGTTTCAGGTCTGGTTCACCGAGTATGGAAGATATTGAAATCTTTTCCACAATCTATAGAGCACGATTGGATGAAGCTGAGCTTGCTAAAACTATTCCAGACAATGTAGCTTTGGAGGTAAGGGATTTCCCTAACTAGGTTTCTTTTTCTATTTGTTTTAACTGTGCATGCTGTATAGAAGGAAGGTGTAAAAAGTTATGTTGCATCTCAGGTATCATCTCCTGGTGTTGAAAGGGTAGTACGAATTCCAGAAGAGCTGGATCGGTTCAAGGATCGGCCTATGTATGTGAAATATGTCAGTGGCTTAGCTACTTTAGATTCATCCTCAGTCTCAGAAAGCGATGGTGTTTTCAAGCTCATTTCTTTTGACTTGGAAACTGAATGTTGCACTTGGGGTTTGGCAGATGTGAGGATAAATAGAGAAAAAGCAGGGAAGGGAAGACCACTCAGCAAAAAGCAAAGAGAGTGGCGCTTGGACACACCCTTTGATTCCTTGCGACTGGTCCGACTGTATTCTGAAATTTAAATATACTTTTTGTTTATTCTTTTATATTCATCCTTAGATCAGGCTTAGGTGTAGGAAACCTCAATAATGTTCATTGATGTAGCATGGTAACAGGTGTTGCCAACGTGTGGAGGGTGGTTCTCAATTGCTTGTGTCTGGCATACCATTCTGTATTCTAAATAATAAGGTGTTCTGATTTGTTTTACTGTACACATTTGAATAAGAAATTTAAGATTGTTTACGCTAGTGAGGATCGAAAGGACAATGGTAAAGATATGATATGAAGATGACAGATACATTCCCATGTATAGTTTCGAAATGCTTTATGCTGGACCTGGACAAAAGTCTTCATAGCCTGGAAAAGTATTTGCCTAATGACAAGAAATCCAAAAAAAAGAACTTGGGCTTCTGATCTCATAACTGTTTCATGGTGAGGTTCGAATGTGTGTACATATATTGGGCATAGCCCGTTTCATGTGAAATAGATACATGTATGAGTTATTCTTCTTATAATTTATTTCCCTTCAAACATATGTTTGTGGTTCCTCTTAGAATATTGTCCGATACTGGAACTAAAGTTGTGCATAGAATGTGGACGCTGATTTCTGTGTCATTTCTTCTGTGTCACAGTTGAAAAAGCTTTATCCCAAGAAGGTATCCTTCATATTAACTGAAATAAAGGTTTGACTATTATCACAGAAATTTAGTTTTTTTCTTAGAGTCGTTATGATTTATGCATGTAAAAATGCCTATTTAGCATCCATGTATTCGATGGCCACTCAAGTGGTGTATGTGATAGCAGGGCTCCTATTTGTTACCTGCTACATGGTTGTCCACAGCAAGCCATTCCAATTTTTATTGGGAATCCTCCTGATTTTGTGAATCAGTTCAGATTTCAAAATGCCACATGATTTCTTGGATACAGAAGTTAACAATTTGTGAGTTAGAAATGCGTTAGCCGCTTGTTTCTATTGCTTCTCTCGCTTAGTGCATCAGAAATTTTTGAAGTGGAGGCGCTGCTAGCAATTTAATCCTCGACTTTCTAGCACTTCTTGGCGCGCATTAGTCCACTTTGTTAAAGGAATAAAAGGCTTCTGGCACACTGACTTGTCCTGGGGTGTCATGAGCTCTACTGTTTTACAGATGACAGGTTCTTTCTGTTGATCATCTGGCTGTGTTCATACTATTCTAGTGAAAAGTAAAATGCTGCCTTGCATTGTTCTAATTGAAGGTATGTTCGACCGCTAAGTTTCCTCCTTCATAAATCATAATTATTATAATACCCTGAATGTGACTCTGTAATTGAGACAGGCACAGCACCTTTTTTCTGTTGTAAATTAATGCTCCTTTGTATCATCATATTGGTTGTCTAGCTTACTGTTTGAACTAAGTCAATTTCTAGTATTTGCTTTATGGCTCAGTTGTCGTATTTAGGGGCTCATATGTGTCGAACAATGCCTGGAAATCTAATGCTCAGTCGAAGGGTGCTTTTTCCACCAACTTGAGCTTTTCTGTCTACTAAATCCTTGGGATTATACATAGTTCTTAAGAGTTTGGAATTCGCCTTGTGACTTGGAATATTCTCTCTTCCTCTTTCTTTCTCTCACACACTCACTCTGTGGGTATAACCATGCTTTGACAATTCTAGTTTCACACCACCACCACATCCTTCTTCAGTCACTTTTTGTTTCTCAACATATCTTTTATGTGAAATAAATTCAAGAATCATGTAGTCATGTTTTGTGATAAGAATCAATTTATTGCTTTGTTCTTTAATTTTTTTTAATTTTTTCGATGGATGTATAAAACATGGTCTGAAACTCTGCGCCAAAGTTTTCTTTCACTGAATTATTGGAAAGAAAAATAAGAGCATGCAGAGAAAGAATGTTGGGACCAGGAAGAGAATGACATCTATTCAGCTTATAAATATCAAAAACTATTATTTGTGCATGCTCATCCTATACCTTTTTCTTTTTTCGATGAAGAAAAGCCTAGCATGTCTCTGCATTCATTATAGACACAACACTTGAATTAGAAGCTATATCCGGGCAACTTTCCGCTACAACATACCCTACAAATAAACCCCACATGTCTGCTCTGCTCATAGTTGCTCCTTCTGAACCTCTCTTTTCTTGATCATTTAGAGAAAAGATATGCAAGATAACTTTTTTTTTTTTTTATTTAGTTCTGCTCTTTCACAACTTAAGTCTCTTAAGTTTAAGTGTGAATCAGCTTTAATGGAGATTCTAAGACATTGATATTGTTAGTGTGGTAGGTTCATAAACAACTGAACCGTTGAGCTATTACTCCTCTGAATTATTGCCAATTCTAATGTAGTTTTCTTTTTTCTGAACAACCCAATTCTGACATAATTCTTTCTACATAATACTACATATGTCCAGAATATAAGCCAACAAAGAGGAAACAAATCAAGAGAACGGCCAGGACAAAGAGAAGAAGCCAACAATGGAATCAATAAAAAATTATAGGTCAATATCCAAACCAGAACTAGAATGCAAAGTAAACCAAAATAGTAGAACATAAAAAAATTGGCAGGATAGAACCCAAAACATGAAGTGCTGCAGCTAGATTGTCCATATCATAACTGAAACTTTCCAGCTAGTTTTAGATTTCATATTATTAAACCTCTTCATTTTGATACTAAAATCTGATAAAGCAAATGAGAGAAAAGAGTATTGGTTAGTAGAGCTGTGAAAGAAAAAGTGACAAGGGCACTAAATATAGAAGGTTATAGAAGCTGACTTTCTAGGATTCTTATCATATCTCTTACATTCATTGTTTACTTAGTGGTCCTAGTTAAATTATGCATCATTTTGTTTACGTTGATTTTGTCCCACTTGTTAGGACCATTCCCGTCAACGCAACACATCAATCCATTTACTGAAATTGAGCAGTGGTGGTGGTGCTTGTGGTGTTAGTGCAATTCTTGGTGGGCGTCTTGTTGTGGCAGTTCTTTTGGGCCCTTGTGATTAAATTAAGGTTCTGGTTTGGTCCAAGTCTTTATTCGGCCACGAGCTGCCCAATCAAGGGTTACCACAGGTAATACCTGAGGTCACCTTTTTGGCTTTACCAGCGAAGTTTTTTTTTTTTGGAGGAGAAGAAAGAAAGTATTCATTCAAATAACAAAATAGAAATACATGAATTAAAGTGTAAGGGAAGATATAAAATCATCACCTAAATCTTCCAAATACACAATAATATCTCTATCCAACAACGCTTAAAAGATAAAAGGTGATAATAAAAACCGACCAATTTCAAAGAACCACCTAGTAAGTGGAGATGTGACAGAAAATCATCCACAGACACACCTTGAAAGGGAGTGAATCTATCCTTTATTGGAGTTGCTGGTAGGCTGAACCCAACCTTAGGTATCTATCGCGTGCTATTGATGGTCGAACAACTGCAGGCCTTGATCTCGAGAGAAGTAAAAAATATTTGATTTTCAGATAAGTCAAATCAAATGAAAATCAAATATCCTTTGGACCTGAGATTACCTTTTCACACCAAGCATAAAATAAGCTTCACCAAGACGGTAAAAACCATGAAAATCACTCTAATGAGGACTAGAGAAAAGAAAACTGAGAAATTGTTCTCAAATCTAGGAAAAATTCCTCAAATATGAGAAGTAATCTTTATTTAAAATAAGAAACTAGTAGAAATATGCAGTAAATATAAAAATGGAGGCCAATTTCTGGCTAAAAAATAGTCAGAAACGGCCCCCTTCAGAGGTTAACAATGAATGAGAGTATTCCAGCTTGCTTGGAGGGGGTTAGGGGGTAATTAGAGGACGGTAAAGAGATGTAAGAAAGAAAAAAGGAGAAGAAGGATGAAAAAGTGCATTTAATTACCTTTTCCTTATTTGTAAGGTAAAAAGTCATTAAAGAAGAGTATTATATGTCATTTAATGAAAGATTAAGCAATAAAATTATAAAAGTATTTTTATAACTTAAATTAAGTTTACTAATTTAAAGAAGATAAATTAGAAATCTTATTTTTTGGATTTTTTTTTTCGGATGGATTCGATATTTCGTATTTAGTGTGACAATAATATTTAATTAATAAAACAAATTATATTTAGGATTATGAATATAAATTTGAATGCTAACAAATCTTTATCTTCATATTTTTTTATTATAACTCTAATTATATCTTTGAAGATAATAACTTGAATAAAATATGTAAAAAATGTTGGCACAACAAATCTATAATATAAAATAAAGATAATAAAATTGACACTAATGAAACAATAAATAGAAAAAAATTATTACGAGAAAAAACTAAGTAAAAAAATTATATAAAAAAGTTAAATCATAAACCTAATGGATATCATGTGAAGTTATAAAATAAAGAGAGTAAATGGTACAATATTGATCTCTTTCATTTGTATACGAGAGAAAAAAAGAGTTGATATAGTTGGTGAGGTGATAATAATAATGTATAATAATTAATTACAATATTTTATATGAGAACGATATTGATATAAAAAATTGAATACTATATCATCCTTTCTTTTTTTCCTTATACCTCATTTTCAGGTGTAAGGAAAATGATAAGCTTTATTGTATGGAAGGGTAAGATGTGTCTTTCCTTACTCTTCATTTAAACACCTATTTTTTCTTTCCAAATAAAGATAAATGTCTACCCTCCCTTTCGTTCTATTCCCTCCTTACCCCTATTTAAGAGTCTGCTTGGATGGGGGGTAAGGAGGGGAAAGAGAGGGTAAGGAAAGGGAGAGTACACATTTACCTTGTTTTGGGGGAAAAAAAGGTGTTTAAATGAAGGGTAAGGGAAGTTACACCTTACTCTTATGTACAACAAATCTTCTCATTTTTTGTACACCCTAAAATGAGATGTAAGGAAGGGAAAGGGAGAACATGATGTAAAACATAATTTTTTATACCAATTTTATCCTCATGTAAAATATTTGTAATCCATTATTACTCATTATTACTACCTCACCAACAACACAAACTCCCTCCTTTCTCCATCTCCTTTCCTGTATACCTATAAAAGAAACTCATATTGTGCTATTCTCTTTCTATTTTGAGATTTTCACATCATCTCCATTTGGTTTGTGATTTAATTTTTTTATTTTTCTACTCATTTTATTGTTATAATAATTTTTTCTATTTTATTATTTCATTAGTGTTAATCTCATTGCCTTTATTTTGTATGTAGATATTGTATTGCAACTACTCTTTTTATTTTATC